>JARPMJ010002959.1:0-103127 GCA_033366665.1 Phoxinus dragarum
GTAGTAACGTAAGTGTATTTTTTTTTGTTTTTTTTTTAACGTTATGTTTATGCATCGGGCTAACGCAAACAAAGACTGATTGTGCTTTTACAATATGAACTCTGGGCTATGCTCGCTAACATAACATTAAATTCTTTATCTTATTTTTAGTTTTTTACTACAAACTACAAAGCAGTGGACTATAATCATTATTATAACACGATTTTAATTGATAAAAGCATCATTGTACTTCGTGTTAAAACAATAAGTATTATCTCTGTAAACACTGCTGGGTCATCTGACCAATCGCACGCAGATTAGCGTCGCGCAAAGGAGGGGTTTGGAAAAATGAGTCGTTGAACGAATCATTTGGGAGTCGGTGAGCAAATCAGGTAAAAAATAAATGCATATTATACGAAAACAAAAGTGTTTTTTGACATTGCATGCACGTAAAACTGTTGTTGGGGACTCCCTAACAACATTAGGAACATTTTAAATGTCATAATAGGTGCCCTTTAATAAACAAATGTGTTTTGTATGCACCATAAGAACGGCACGGCAAAAGAGGCAGAGGAAGACCACATAAACTGTACCACCAATACATCGGTGAGCTCATTAACAAGGGCGTATGTCACGGGGTGACAAAAAACCTGAACAGGACCAAGATCCTGGTGAATGCACGGCGAATTTGTTGCCATGGCAGCGAGGCCAATTGCCTGAGTGACAGCAGGTGTGGGGCAATTACAGGGAACGCTGCGAGAGGGACATATATTCAGATGGGGCTTTAAAAGCAGAGAGAAAACAGACTGTGAGGTGGTTCTCCTCCCCACCTGGGGGTTCTCCTCCCGTGTGAGACTGTGTTTGACAGCTGGTTGTTCTTTTTATTGAGGCTGGGCTATGGAGTGGTGAAGATTGAAGCTGAGGAAGAGAAAGGAAGGATTGAAGGATTTGTCAGCGAAAACCTAAGGAATATCGTCAGCAGTGGGAAGGACGCGAGTGATGAGTATTGGATCCGTTGTTTATCTGCACTAACACTGAAGTGGTGTTGAGAGTTTGGAAAGTGTGTGACACGAGTGAATTATTACACCGAGTGAATTGTTGATCTGTCTCCAACTTCTGTCCTCTCCTTGCCGAACGTGATAATCGCCGCACCGTTCTTCTGCTTTTCCTGGAGTGAAGTCAAGCCCTGACCAAAGATGAGATCCGATCTGGTGGGAGAAAGACCGGTGGGTGAGTGCTGGCCCTAATGCACGGTGTGTGAGTGGAATTACAGTGCCTGAAGTGACGATTCACCCGGTTTGTGCTGTGAAGTGAAAATTGTTGTGTGGAGAAGTAATAGAAGTCTGCCGTGCACTCTTCCCATACAGTCTTCCACCCGCTGTCTCCAAAGGAAGGTTGATAAAGCCAGAGCCCAATTTCCTCTGTGCGCAGACCCGGCTCTGTTAATGATGAGCGCTTCACGCATCGCTGAACTGTTAAAATCGTGCTGTGTTTGTTCCAGTGTCCAGCCAAGTGGAGCGTTTCGCTCAAGTGTCCTCCCCGCCTGGTGGTCTCCACCCGCCCCTATTGGAAGCCTTTGCCCTGTTCAGAGGAAGAGAGAGGTATATCAGTTGAAGTTTCATGTACTGTTGAAACCGTTAAGACTTTCCTGTACTGTTTCAGTGCTCAACGAAGCGGAGCGTTTTCGTCCAAAGTGCTCTACCTGCCTGGTGGTCTCCACACGCCCCTATTGGAAGCCTTTGCCCTGTTCAGAGGAAGAGAGGTATATCAGTTGAAGTTTCATGTACTGTTGAAACCGTTAAGACTTTCCTGTACTGTTTCAGTGCTCAACGAAGCGGAGCGTTTTCGTCCAAAGTGCTCTACCTGCCTGGTGGTCCCCACACGCCCCTATTGGAAGCCGTTGCCCTGTTCAGAAGAAGAGAGAGGTATATCAGTTGAGAGCTTCATGTACTGTTGAACCGTTAAGACCTTCGTGTACGGTTTCAGCGCTCAATGAAGTGGAGTGTTTGCGTCCAAAGTGTCCTCCCCGTCTGGTGGTCTCCACACGTCCTCCATTGGAAGCATCGGCTTGGAAACGGAAAGAAAGGTACCTCAGCTGAGTGTTCATATACTGTCGAACAGTTAAACCTTGCCATATTGTTCCAGTGACTCGCCCGCCCCCACACTTGCATACCTACCTGGTTCCAGTCCGAATGGGGTTCGTATGACCCCGACCCCCGCTTGAGTCCCGTGGAGAAGTACCTACCGAGCGACCTACCTGGACGGCGCGAGAACCTCCCCTGAGCCCCCTTCAACGAGCCACCGGCCCGTCAGTATCGTTCCCCTCCTCCCATCCCAGGAGGTCCAGAGACGCGTGAACTGCCCTGGCGGCAAGAAGAAGTTTTAATTAGGACTTATCCAATTGACCAATTTTAATATAATAAAGTACTGTCATTATTTTTATTCCCTTGTCTGTCTGGTCCTTGACCCGTTCCTCGAGGTGGTTCCCGGTTTTTCAGGGGTGGGTGCAGTCTGGCTTGGCCCGCCCCGACCTGTGACACGTACCAGCTACAGCAAATAAACTGAGGGAAGTGGCCAAAGATCGAAGGGAATGGAGAAAATTGGTGACCGACTGCAAACCTACCCTGTCTGTAGTCGATTGATGATGGAGTCCATTACAATAGTTCACCCTGCTGATGATAAAAACAAGTTTGTCTTGTCTAAAAACAAAGCATCTAATAATTCAATTCAAAATCACACAAGATTCCTGACTTGATTTTTAGTTGTTTGACCCCAGAGTGAAGGTATGCCTTGAGAACTTCATCTTTGTTTCCAAACACAATCACTCTTTTTTTTTTTTTTTTTTTTGAAATGTTTTGGCACATCCAACTGTTAATTTCACCAATGCATTTGCACAGGGAGACAATGTGGCTGTATTCTTTAGACAATAGGGCTAAGTAGATCTGGGTGTTGTCTGTGGCAAGCAATTTGGTTCCATCTCATTATTTGGCTCAGTGGGAGCATATACAGGTTGAACAGGAATGGGGCAAGAATTGAGCCTTGAGGGACACATGTCATGGATGTCCACTCAGACTTATGGTTACCTAACCTCTCCCTCCTAAGTATGATCTGAACCATTTTCGAACCATCCCAGAAAGCCTGACTCAGTTTTCCAGCCTGCCAAGAAGTACGTTGTGATCGACAGTGTCAAATGCAGCACTGAGGTCGAGTAGTACCAGCACTGATATTTTGCCTGTATCTTTATTGAGGCAAATATCATAATAATAATATAATGTTTATTATCTTTATGAGCGCTGTCTCCGTGCTGTGATGTGGTTGGAACCAGATTGAAAATTGTCAAAGTATCCATTCAAGCTTAAGTATTTGTTCAGCTGATTGAAAAATACTTTTTCAATGATCTTACCTATGAAAGGAAGATTTGAGATTTGGTTTGTCGTTGCTCAATATGACGTTATCCAGATTGCTCTTTTTCAGGAGGGGCTTAAAGGAGAACTCCGGCCAATTTTAACATTGAGCTCAATTTTTAGTAAATTTGGAGTGCTGTCAATACAGAGAACAACGACAAAAATCGGTGTTGCCTACACTGTTTTATCCTATTTTTAAAATTTGCACCCTATTGACTTGAATGGGGCAAGTTTTAAACCTGCTTTTATCCTCTTAACATATTTGATGTGTCATTACAAGTGCCCAGCCATGTTGAGTGATTCCTTAAGAGTGAACACGAGTGAATCTGACTGCAGTAGATGTGAAAGATATGAATAAAAATGATGTTATATCAGCCAGCGCAAATACCTGTATTTAGTTCCTGTTTTCGGTGGAAGTCCAAAGTAGTCGATTGTCGAGTTCACGCGCGTGATCATAGCAACTAAACCTATGCGCGTGAACTCGACAATCGACTACTTTGGACTTCTACCGAAAACAGGAACTAAATACAGGTATGTGCGCTGGCTGATATAACATCATTTTTATTCATATCTTTCACATCTACTGCAGTCAGATTCACACTAATTTTATCTAAAAATGTACTTTTTAATTTTATATTCAAAGGGCACAAATCGATTTTTTCCATATTTATTTATCTATCACCCAAAAGCCAGTATTATTTTTCTTACACTTTTCATAGGCTTGCAGCCTCCAAGTTACAGCTAATGCTGGGAGATTTTATGTTTGTTTATCTTAAATATAAAATAACCTGACCCTGTTTAATGCGTGCGACTGTTCTGACTTGTCCAATTTTCAGCATCAATGTTTCATCTTGTATCAAAATCCTGTCTATTCATTGTATGCATTTGAAATACAGAGTTGGGTTGTTTTAATGTACCTAAGTGTACCTAAAATAAAAAGTGTTTAATACATGTTTGTGAATCTTAATCTCTTTTAATATTTAAAATAATCTGTTTTAAAGCAATTTATGGTGTATTTTATATATATATATACCCCTTTACAAAGTTTTTTTTTATTTTTTATTTTTACAAAGGGTTAAAGGGTGCTGTATGGAGTTTTCAGCGGCATCTAGCGGTGATGTTTCAGATTGCAACCAATACGTTTACAAGCCAGTGCTCGTGCGCGTGCTTTCTTTTGTTTTTTATTATTATGTGGAGTTTGTGTTGGAGTCTGTGTTGTGCTAGTCGTTTCCTAGTATTAGCAGACTCCATGTCATAAAGTTGCAGTGTCATCGCTGTTGAGTGCAAAGTCAGTAGACGAGGCGAGAGGCGAGACGCTCGGGAGTGCGCATGCAGGTCTCAGTCACGTCACTGGATTTCGCGGCAAATCCAACCCGGAGACTTCACATAGAAATAGGAATACTTGCTTTCAGAGGCAATAGCAAAACCCGCCAAGTGGATCATTTTATTGTGAGATTACAACCCCTTCACACACAGGTAATAAAAAATGGATTCATTTTAGTAGAAAAACTCCATATAGCACCTTTAAGGGATACTTCACCGATTAGCATTAAGCTTTGTATCAGTAGAAAACCTGTAGTATTTTCGAATTACCAGGCTTCCTTAAATCATTTCCCACTGAGACGAGAGATTTATGTATTTTTTGTCTAGAAAAAATCTTCCTTTGACGCAAAAATCCTAATTTTGCGTCATAGGAGTATTTCCTGGGCAGAGGCTAAAAACTACAGTCAGTAGTAGGAGCTAGTTCCGCATGTTTTCAACCCGCCCATAGTGGGTGGGATCTCACTCACAGAATGAACAAACAGTGTCAGCCATCTTTGTTTTTTAAGCTAAGCTAATAGGCACTTGCTCTGTGGAGAAAGCTGAGTAGTAGGGGTGACCTATACGTCCTCTTTTTCCCGGACATGTTCGGCCGGGACTGCCCGGGCTCTTCCTCCCGACCGCCAAGCAGGTCTCGCTCCTCTGCTGCTCCGGCTGCCTCTCGCTCCCCCACCATCCGTGCATCAGACCAGACCTCGAGATCGCCCAAAATGTCCGGGACTCGGCTCCTGCTTTCCACATCATTTAAACAATCAGAAATGTTAATAGAAAGACGCAGCAACATCTCAAAAAATACTCAATCTTTTCTGGTCATACAGAAAAGAATAATGCACCAGTCGCAAGTACTTTTATTTGTGTAAACTCACAATAACCAGAAAACGTTGTGCTTTTGTAAAATAAATAAAACAAACAGGGCGCGCTTTCATGGTCTCCGTAGCGTGAACTGTAGCGTCTCAAAAATGAACTGAAACACAGTGTAGGCTATACTAGCCTCACAGACATGATAACCATTTCTATATAAAGCTCGAAATGTCCACTTTTAAATGAAAAAATTAGAATAGAAAGCAAATACCGGCTGATGAGGCAATGCAATCCATATGAAAGGTGCATTCTCTCTAAAGGCGCATCCACTTTACAGAGGAGATGTATAGAGATATGTTTGCAGCCAACACTGATTTAGAAATATATATTTTTATTAATAAACAATAAAAATGCCTCGTTATTTTTTCAGACATATTAGGCTATCGTTAGCCTGCTTTTGCGGCAAGATTTATGCATGCGCTTGAGCGTGGAATAGGCTATATTCCTCCATGCATCCAGTATTTAAGCAGAAATTTATATAAACGTGAGATTAGTCGACTAATTGCTTAAATGAATGACTACTGACGACTAGAAAAAAACTTTAGTCTATGGCAACTCTAATCAATAGCCTACATTTAGGTTAGTTGACATTTATTTAATAAGTAATTCTAGTATCCAGCTCTTTACATTAAATTAGTTGAGTTAACAATTAGTTAATTAACTAATAAAATAATAAAACAAAGATTCAATTAAGATGCATATATAGCATTGCTTGTTCCACCACAAAAGACTGTTTTTTAAGGTGACAATCCGTTACACATTTGAAGATTTACTGTTTCTTGAAGATTGTTGTATTTTATCTTCTGTTATAAAGATTGACATTTCGTTAATTAAAAAAATAAGCACATACTAATTGTAAAACATAAACAACTTAGCCTATGTTCTGTGTTTTGACTACTTTGAATAATTAGCCTAGCTCTAGAAGATTAACAAAAAAATAGTATATAAGCTAGCTATATATAAAACATATTATAAAAGGGCCTCATTGATAAATTTTGCCTGGGGCCCCCACTCAGTGTTGGTGTCGCCTATTTGACACTGACGTGCCAGCTTTGTAGGTCATGCATTCTGCTTCACAATGCTAAAAAAACGCACATCAATCACTTGTTTAGCGTTTGTGTAAACACTATTCAGATTCACCAATCGGAAAGAATTTCAGTCTGATTGAAACAAAAGGCGTGCATGCTATGCGTACATGTAAGTTGTAACGTTAAACATAAATGGCGACCGCAGAGAAACCAAAAGCCGAATCCCGGACATCCCGAAATCCGGCGTGAGAATCCGACGCTCGTAGCCACCCGCACGAGCCGCAACACAGCGAGGAACAGCCGCGGACGATGGAGAAAAAAAAGGCAAAAGATAAACCGGCGTCTTTTCAGTTTCGAGTAATCTAGTAGCCGATTTGAACCAATTCTTTCGATACAGGCCTCTGTAACCGGTAGGCGTGGCCTCGTAGGGCACCGAAGCAAGTGCATTCTGGGAGTTGTTGTCATTCATCCACATGAGCCAAAAATTATTTTTCTGGCTTTTCTCAGTCTAGAAGGCACCAACTTCTAAAATAAGTTCACATTTCTACTACATGCATGACCCAATTTAAATACACATTAATCTTTCCAGCGATGAAGTATCCCTTTAAATTCAAGGGCTAGCATGACTGCTGCCAAAAAAAATGGGCTAATAATAATTTGTACACCGATGAAAGGTAAAAGGAAAGGTTGTACACTGAGGAAAGGTAAAGTGTAATCATTTGTACACTTTCCTTCTTTCAAAATTCCTTGGGGGGAAAACTGCCCTCTAAAACTACATGCAAAAACGAGGGGCTTCCATTTAGTTTACTTTGGGGAAAATTATCATTGCGCAAGAGATAGTTTTAGGTTTATTGAAAACTGGTCAACCCAAACACTGCCATAAAAGACTGTCCGGTGGGATTGAATAATCCAAATTAAACTATTGTGTAGAGTAGTGGTTCCCAAACCTGTCCTGAAGCACCCCCAACACTGCACGTTTCTTTGTCTCCCTAATCAAACACACCTGATTCAACTCATCAGCTCATTAGACAAAGAAAACGTGCAGTGTTGGGGGTGCGTCAGGACAGGTTTGGGAACCACTGGTGTAGAGGAAAGTATTTGACTAATTTGAGGTAATTGAAAAACCCGTTTGAGCTCTCTGACCTCATTGATTGGAACTTTTTAAAACTTGCGGGCGTGTTCTATATTGTTCTCCAAAACAGATCCCTCCCCAAACTCACGCCATTGGTTGAGCGCTAACTTAAATACTCTCTCGTCCTGAGACAAGTAAGAAGATTTTCCACCATAGTTCATTGTGTGATCGCAGGTGGAGAGAATGACAGCTCGAGTGTACTGTGCGGTGTTATTGTGTCTTTCTGGATGCTGGAGCACAACAGAAGCAGTTGGACGAAACACAGGTGAGATCCCAGCAAACAATATGACGTTGTGACGACGTCACGTGCTGGTCATTTTTAGTCGCGCTTACGTTAGCATATGACGTCGCCACAACCGTCAAAGTGAAACACCAAAAGAGGTCGCTACGACGTCACCAACCGACGTCGTGACAACGTCTTCAGGACGTAAGTTAAACGTTATTTAATTTTGGTCGCCGATTCGTCTTTTGGATGACGTTGCTGTGACGTACCCAGTACTTAGCTAGTACGTTGCGACGACGTTATTAAGGTCGCCGATTGGTCATTTGATGACTTTTTCATATATTCATATATATTCATTCTGCAGTGGATTTATTGACATCCATTTATACTAGCATTTACCTGCCACTACTGTCACAGCAACATCTATAATTGTGGTTCTTGTTCAGAACTTCAGAAGTTTGTTGTTTCAACTAGCATTACTGTTCAAATCTTGACATTTTACTCAAACAATTGAATTGGTAAAAACATGTTTAAACATTCACTAATGTAAACACATGTTAAAAAAACATTGTAGAATAATTGAAAGAACTGAAGTGTATTTGCAGATTTTATTTAACAGAATTTAACAGACACTATAATAACAAATGGGGAAAAAAAATGACAACTATACATTAAAGCCAAAAAAAAAAAAAAACACTATGCAAAAACTTTAAAAAGGTCTTCATCTGAATCTTAATCTGTGTCACTGAATTGCTGGTTATTAATCTCTTGCGGGACCGCCACTTCTGGGACTGACTGCACCTAGAGAAACAATTTAAATAAATTCAGTGAACAGACCTTCAAGATTTAATGTCAACCAAGGAAGTAAGTGTTAACCATTTTGTAAGAGTAACTATACCAAGTAACTAGGGATTGGTCGATACCAGTATCGGGCCCGATGCTTGGCTTAAGTACTCGTACTTGTGAAAACAGGCCCAATACTACAAGACGATACTTCCACCACATTTAAAAGTGTTATGCTGCGCAACGTATAGTTGTTTTCTTTAAGTGCCAGAGTGGGAATAGTAGCCTACTGTACAACAAATATAGATATATAGGAAACAGAAGTATTGCTCAACAATTTAACGATTGGAACAACAAAACGAACTGGTAAGTCTGATTCACGTAACTGTTTCAATATGGACGTAGCTGTATCCAGCATTATGCATAGACTTTTGCGTTAGTGAGAACGGCAATCTACTTTCTCTTTCATGGTATGAAATGTGATGTAGCCTATGTGTATTTTGATAAAAAAAAACAGTGACAGAACAGCTAAAATTGTGTACTGATTACAATAACATGATCTTAACTGAATATTTTATGGAATATTTCATTATCCCTCTTCGAATAAATTCACTTCAGACATTCTCATTTTACAAAAAAAATGTCTGCAATGTAGAGTACAAATGCAAACACAAACATACAGCCCATACATTGGCTTTTCACAAACATGTTTCTGTCTTTCTAGTTAGGGAAGGAGACAAACTATAATAAATATATAAATTATACATTCTTGATGTTCTTTTGAATGTTGGAGCATTTACCTTTCTAGATTTGAATTGGTTGAAATTGGTTGATCAACATCTAAGGAGATCAAATTTTAGCTTGATGAGTGACATTTGGCACAGTTATTAAAAGTACTTGTATCGGTAAACTGTATGTATCGGCAAGTACAAAAAATGAAATACTAAATACTGCTACTCATTCCAGAAAGTGGTATCGGCCCATCCCTACAAGTAAGAGTCGATTGCCACAGTCTTTTAAGTGAAATGCTCACAAGAAGTGTATATTTGTACCTGTAGTTTACTGTGGGCTGGCGAATGTTTTAAAACATTTGTGACAAGTTCCTCCACAGCTTTGTCCTGTAGTCTGGACCGACTCAGCATGATAGCCCCTGTTGTGTAGAATAAAAAAATAGAAATGTTTTGTAAATTTCTTGTGTAATTACAATATGTTTTACAAAACAAGTGGTGGACTCATTTGAAATATAAATTAAATGAAGCAGAAGGGCATTTGATATTTATATTGTCTTTTAGATTTGAAAACAGCAAGCTATATTTTGAAACATGAACCAATTGTAAAGCAGAAACTGTTTAGACAAGCATAAATGCATTTGTGTTGTTGAACATCCACACAATTATTACCAAAAGTAACACTTATATAAAACTCAAGTCCCCTTCTTCCCGTGAAGGCTGTAGTTCTTCCAGACACTGCTAGAAGCTACAGCCCTCATGATACGCCTTGTAGCTTCTCCCGGGTTGGCTCCACCAATCAGACTGAGATGGTGTGTCTACACAGAGGTAATACAGAAAATTTAAAATCAGTAATGCGGTAAATATTCAGCTCTACATAAAACATAGCTTTATGTTTAAACCATTACCCACCAATCTCTTCTTGTAGTCCGGAAGCTCTTTCAGTTTTGCCTCTAAGACAGCAAGTTCTTCCAAGACTGGGCCACATCAATTTCTATTGGGGTCTCCGGACCCTGGCTTGCCCCTCCAGTCTGGTTTAACCGGAGGAGGATCTCCTGGATGTTTTTTGCCATCACATCCTGGCGGGTAAACATTGCCTTAAGTGTCTCTGTTTCAGAAACACAAAATGTTTCAAATACATTAAAATGAAGGTTAGAAACGTGCAAAGATAACACATTGCAGTTATTACATTACTGAAATTTACCCACAATAAAAATGAACATACCTTGTATTACTGTAACCGTTTGGGTTAAGGCGGAGATAGAGTCTGACACACTTGAGGAGCAGCTAACAGGTTCTGTGTGCACATATGCAATACAAAATGCAAGCGATTAAACAACACTTAGTTTAAATCAAGCATGTTATAAAACAAGAACTACCAAAGTTCAAATCACCAGGCTACATTTCTTGTGTGTCACCATGTTGATAACTGTAACACTTACAAATAAACAAGATTTTCAAAGTCATTAAACCAACAATAAAAATATAATCATACCATCAGACATCTCAGGCTGAATAGGACTAACTGGATCAAGGTCTGTGTAAATAAATAAAAAATGTCAACATAAGGCATATTTTAATATAGATCCGCACAACTTGACAAAGCTTATGCAACAATTGTTAACTTACTGTTCCTAGTGTTTGTCTGCGGAAAGATGCAGATGGGAGGTGGAGGGTGTGTTGGTCCTGCAGAAGATTTCCGTGTAAGTGGCACCTCTGGTGGTCCATGGGACAAATCTAGATGATACATATTACCAAGATACACAAGAGACATGGTAGCCAATTGATATGTTTCTGGAAAGGTGTAAGTTAGGGGATTGTCAAGTTCTAAAAACAGAATAGTTTACAGTCCCCCAATAACAATATTTGTAAATTAAATTTAATACTATCACTTTTTAAAAAACATGCTTACCTATAAAACACTGTCAATCTTCACTGAAATCAGAAATCACGGAAATCTGCAATCACCGAAAGCTGCAATGGAAGAAGAAAATAGATGTGAGTTTAATAGTTTTCCACACCACTATTGTGTGAATACAACATTTCCTGACAAAAACAGGGTTTCTAGGAATTGGGAAGGGAGAAAAACAATATATAATAATACAAAACAACAATTAAATAATAAAGCTGAAATAGGCTATTCTATTTACCAGGATAATGAAAAAAATTACCACAGTAAGAGACTACAGCAGTAAATTTATATCTCATGCCTGGGTGAATAGTATTCGCTGAGTTTTGTTTCAGTTTAGACGTGCTCCAAAAAAAAAGTTCAGGGAGATGGAGAGCCAGACCGCACACCCTGTATATTTCCTTTATTTTACAAAAGCACAAAAGATTTATTTCGATTGTAAGTGGACACATAAAAAGAAGACATTTAACAGTTTATTTTTTCATATTTCTTAAGTCTGTATGACCAAAAATGACGGAGTATAACTAAGTCTATTTTGCTGCTATGTGAAAAAAAATCGAGCAAAACGCGCCGGCGACCCCAAAAGCCATTTTAAACTACATTTGAAACAGAGATCTTGGTTAAAATGTAAAATTCGGAAAATACTTTAGAGAATGTGTGGGAACCTTATGGTGGGTTGTATTTACACTTACCTGTGTTTCGTCGTGAAGGAATGGTGTAGGCTATTTCTTCTTTCTTCGACTCTACATTTAAACCAGCAGCGGAAGCTCTTCTTTTGTGGATATGGGGAGGCTGCAAGCGTGTGAGAGTTGCATATACTGCCCCCTACTGCACCGAAGTGAAATTGTTGAAATCTGGATGACTTGAATGAGTCTTAAGTGAGACTCTACAGGTGAATAGGGTAACATTTTTAAATAATATATATATATATAATATATATATATATATATATATATATATATATATATATATATATATATATATATGTATATATGTATATATATATATATATATATATATATATATATATATATATATATATATATATATATAATTAAGTTATAGTTTCACTTTTTGAATGGAATTACTGATATAAATCAACTTTTTGATGATATTCTAATTATATGACCAGCACCTGTATAAAACATCTGAAAACAAATTCTTCTATTAAAATGTATCTGCTTAAAGTCAAGAAATGACGTGGCTAAGACGTGGTGAGGAGGTTAGAAAATGATTGGTCATCAGCTGGTCTGTAGACAACGTTGTGGGAAGGTAAGGAAGCGACCAAGCGCTGTGGTCACGAGACTACCTTCTGATGACGTTGCCACAACGTAGCGGCGTAGTCTTTTGGTGACGCGACGAACCCACGACCAATACTGACGTCACTTTTGGTCGCCGTTACGTCACGTGTTTGCTGGGATCAGATCCATGTTCTTTAACTTCAATACGCAACCGGAAGAAATGTGTGAACGAATGTAATATTAAAGGCGTCTGGAGAAAGATGAACTTTGTACATCAGTTTAAATAATTAATGTAACGTTATATAAATATAAAAATTGTCATATTACAACTTGACCATATGCTCTGGAGTTGGTAGGCTTCTGGCTTGTGCGGGCGGACAGAATTAAGTGTGCAATCGGGTGTATAGGCCTGTGATGTAATGACTGGTGTAAACAGTACACAATCAAATACACAATCTTCTGCCCCAATTTTGAAGTTTTATGTTCGAGTAACACTCACAGCTCCAATGTGAGAACCTGTAAAATAAAAATCTTAAAGTTGAAATGTGCACGTAGACAATAGTCACAAACCTGTTCTGAATTTGAAGCTGCAGACAAATTGTCACAAATGTGTAAAATGTGGCTAATGTGCCTTTTATTCTGCAACTTCAAATTCAGAATACAGGTTTGTGACTATTGTCTGCAAGGGTAAATTTTAACTCAACCCCAGATTTTTATTTTACAGGTTTTCACATTGGAGCTGTGAGTGTAAATTGGATGAATGTAGTATGAATAATTCAAACAAAATGAATGTAGGCATCTATTTTTTTTTTTGCGTAAAGGTGTTATTTATGAAATATTTTGGAAATAGGTTTAGCTAACCCAACCCTAACAAGTGTGACTCTGTGCCATTTTGTACAAAATATTTTAACTAATTAATATTAATTATTTAATAAATTAATCTGAAAAAATAATCTTCTCTGGGTAAAAATGACCCGAACACAACTAATACTATAGCCTCCACAATATTCCTATGGCGCTTTGCGCGAATAATGGGTGTAACTCCCGTTAAGCTGTAAACGATCAGTGAAAGACTAGCATAGACAGTATATAAACTGGATACAGCAACCCCATAGGTTTCAACGGAGAAAAGTGAAGTCAATTAGAAGCACTCACTTCCTGATGGCTGGGCGAACTGCGCAGACTCAAACTGAGCTTGATGACTTCGATGTGACGTGAGCAACCTGTCTGACAGCTGTAGGTCTTCTAGTAGCTGTGCCGAGAGAAATCTGAATCATTCCCTTCCGAATCTCGCAGAGACGGAGAGCGTGAGCATTAGCTGTCCATGAGCTAGCAGCAGGATCAACTTTATCACTCTCTATGGGCTTCTCCCTTGACTTTATCGGACTTTATGCCTCCACGTCCCCCCGATTGCCTGTGAGCTTCTCTGCCTGTCTATACGGTAATTTCTCGACTTGTGCGACAGTCGCGTGGTTATGATGCAATTGTTAGCCTGTTTTTACAAAAACTGCTTCTACGGGGCCATAACGTAAGATACAAGGTAATGTAGCCGTTTATACATTTTCGTGTTTCTTTAGAAATAAACCATGGTCAAATGGAGTCTTTAAACGCCTTACATGTAAAGTTGTTCGCTGTCAAAGTGACGCCAAAATGAATGTGAGTCAATGGAATGCTAACAGCAGGTGGGGGTCCGCTAGCCAATGGCGGCGCCCGGGGAAGCTTCAGTTTCTGGCGGATGGATTACCCCCTTGAAGACTAGCTCTATGGGTGTAATACATTAACCTGCCTCCGCCCTCCTACGTACTTCCGCTCAATTTTAATTTTCCTTCAGTACTAGGTCTGGGATTGTGGTGTATTCTTTGGTTTTCTGAAATAAAAATGTCACCGGTCCAATCAGCGAACAGAGGGAGTGGCTGAGAACTATGACGTTGATGTTGTGCGTTAGTTTGAGTTGTAGTTCAGTAATGGCAGCGGAGAAAGATGCGATCACTGATCGCTACACAGCATTTGCGGGAGATCCGAACCAAGCGCAGCGGGCGTATTGTAATCCGTATTGATTAGACCCAGCTTCGACAGTTGACTGAATACATTATCACTGTCCTCCGTGTCAAATATACATTTAGAATTTGTAATTGTTCTTAAATTCAAAGAACAAAACCTGCAGCTCTCGTTGACCGACATCTTATTCCAAACACAATCCTCTAATCATTCGGATACGTGTTTACGGCCGGCGCATGACATGCGTCACGACCAAACATTAGCGATTGGTTATGGCAGATCCTGAGTGGCTCTGGGCAGATCCAATAGTTTTAAACTTCACTAGAGTACCTGCCTACAAGGAAGTTAACGCTTGTCAATGGAGAGAGGCCAGACTCTCTGTACAAATGTAATGTACGAGAGTCTGGTAGAACCAGCAAAAGAACCAAAAAAAAAAAACCAGTATAAAATGCATAAAAATTATCCCAAACATTTTTTTTTAATAAACAATAAAAATTCATTCAGCATTCAGTGATATGGCTTCTGTGTCATGTCTGTATAACAGCAAAGCCGGGAGTGTGTCCAAGCAGAACATATGAACCAGGACTGTGTGCCCTGATACGTTTCGTGTCGTGTGTCAATGACAGTGACTGTGCCAACAAAGAGAAATGCTGCAGCAATGGATGTGGACTTCAGTGTATGGCTCCAGTTACAGGTATTATATTAATTATGTTCTGTTATTATAAAATGATATATTAATGTTATATTTATTATATTATATGCGGTCAATCGAAACAAAATTAATGAATTAATCGCACATTTTCTGTAAGTGGAAATAACATTCAAGTTCTTTTATATATTTTATACTGTTATAATTTCACATTTAATCTCCAAATTAATGTCGAAACAACAAAGACAGTAGCTAATATTTGTGTAATGGCTTTTTTTTATTAAAGAGGGCATCACTGATATACTCATGAACTGTTTTTTTTCATAATTGTAGTCATTAATAATTATAGGTGTTTAGCATTACAGTATAATTGAAAGCTATCAATTTTAACATTTATTTGTATATAACTGATAATTAAAGAACTTTAAAACAAACTTTTAAAACAATCTTCAGACTCATGTCACATTTACAATGTTCTCTTCAATATATCAGGGCTCTTCTTTTTCTTTCTTTCTCTGTCATGTGTCTGTATAACAGCAAGTAATGACAGTGATATTGAAAGTGTTATTGCAATAGTAATATTTCTTTAGTTAATATTTTATTTTGCAATAAATAATAATTGTAATTATTACTCAGTCATATTAATTTTACAAAATTGTGCAGCTCTAGACGTTATGATCATGAATAATTCAAACTCTTCTCACTGAGGCCTCAAATTTCACCATATTCATAATGAACTGAAAATATCTTTAAACTTCATAACATAGGTCTTTAACGTTGTTTCACGACATTGCTTTGGTAAAGTATCTGTCAAACTAATCTCACTAGTCTAGTGGTAATGGGTATTAAAATCTGACACTCTGCGTAATTGCATCTTTTACAGTAGTTCAAACAACTGTAGAGTGAAGGGTGTATGTTTTTACAGTTCAAATAAATACGTTTATTGCTAATGTTTTTTTTTTTATTGCTCTCCCTAAGCACATTTTTTTGGATCATTTAGAATTTAGGCAACATAAAAAAAATAAGGGAGTGTTTTAAAATGTAGTCTCACCTCAATTTAAGTTATGATGTACTGTAATAATAAAGTTATTTTCCAATACCTTTCACGTGATGAAGCTCAAAGAGTGGTTCCTGAGGACCTTTCCCGAGTCCTCATAATTAAAATGGCTTAAACAAACATTGTTTTATTAAAAATGCAGAACGTTTTCTGTGATGAGTAGGTTTAGCATTAGGGAACAGAATATAGGCCTACAGTTTGTACAGTATAAAAACCATTACGCCTGTGGAAAGTCCTAATAGTGGTAGGTGCACCAACATGTGTGTGTTTTTGAGACCGGTGTTTTTGTGTGATCAAAGATTGATTACGGCCCAGCTGAGAGACCCATAGTGACCCAGCACACAATTCATCTTGGTGTAGTCCCAATATATAGTGTGTTTTGTCCGTCTAGCTTCCTGTGGACTGCCTATGGACGCTGGACCTTGTGAAGCATACATGCCCATGTGGGCCTTCGATTCTGCTGCGGGAAAGTGTGTGTCCTTCATATATGGAGGCTGCAAGGGAAATGGCAACAAGTTCAACAGCCAGAAAGAGTGTGAAGAGTCATGCGGAGTGAGAAACGGTAGGACACACACATTACACTGGGGGTAATACACAGGGACGGATTACGAACATTTCAATATCACTTCGCCAAATGATTTCAGTTTTTTCAAAGGTCCTTACAGCCTACAACAGCAAAAGAACCAAAACCGACAAATTAAACATGACATTTTAATTTAAGTAGAAATACTGAAATAGTTATTTCTAGTAAAACGTATTCCAATAATATTTAGCTTAGGTACAACTTCCAAAACTTCCCCTTTTTTTTTTTTTTTTTTTTTTTAACAGTGAAAATTCATTCAGTGATCTGGCTTCTCTGTCATGTCTGTATAACAGCAAAGCCAGGAGTGTCCAAGCACAAACTATGAAGTAGAAGTGTGTGCCCGGATACGTTTTTTTTTTTTTTTTTTACTAATTTATCGCACATTTTCTGTAATTAAGCTCAATTACACCTAGCATTCAAGGTATTTTATATATTTTTAAAATTAATTTTTTCACGTTTAATCTCAATTAATGTCGGAATAACATAGACAGTAGCTGATATTTTAAATGTTAATTTAATGGCATCTTTTTATGAAAGAGGGCATCACTGATACCAATACTGCTGCTGATGTCTCTATGAAATAGATCCCCTCCCCCAATTGTAGTCATTAATTATAGGCATTCAGCATTACAGTATAATTAAACTCTATCAATTTTAACTTTTTTTTTTTTAGGCTTTAAAAAATTATAACAACTTATAATTTAAGTGAACTTAAAACAGTCTTCACAAAAACGCATTATAATAAATGTCACATTTACCTGTGCTCTTCAATCTATCAGGGCTCTTTTTTTCTTTTTCTTTTTTTTTCTGTCATGTCTATATAACAGTAAAGCCAGGAGTGTGTCCAAGGACAAACTATGAAGTAAGGTGTATCAAGAAGGGTGAAGAGTTGTGTGCCGATGACAGTGAGTGTCCCAAAAAAGAGAAATGCTGCAGCACTGAATGCGGTGGACGTCAGTGTACGGCTCCAGTTACAGGTATTGTGTTATATGTATATATACTATGGGCAGGGGCGCCATTAAGAGTTTTAAGGGTATGCCAGAAAGAATTTTGGAAATTCCTCCAGTTGAATGTATTTTCAGGGAAACACACGGCTAAAGTAGTTCCAGGCAGGTTTTTACCGCAATGCATGTTCATATCACTTCGCCAAATGATTTAAGTTATTTCAAAGGTCCTTACAGCAACAGCAGAAGCAAAAGCCCCAGTGAAAAAGACATTCAGTGATCTGGCTTCTGTCATGTGTCTGTATAACAGCAAAGCCAGGAGTGTGTCCAAGCAGAAAACATGAACCAGGACTGTGTGCCCTGATACGTTTCATGTCGTGTGCCGATGACAGTGACTGTGCCAACAATGAGAAATGCTGCAGCAATGGATGTGGACTTCAGTGTATGGCTCCAGTTACAGGTAATGTATTATGTGCGGTCAATCGATAAAAAATATTAACTACGGTAATTAATCGCACCTGACATTAAAGTACTTTTATATACTGTAATTTCACATTTAATCTCCAAATTAATGTAGAAACAACAAAGACAATGGATGATATTTCAAATATTTCTTTAATGGCATCCTTCTATGAAAGAGGGCATCACTGATATCAATACTACTCCTGATGTCTCTATGAAATAGATTTTTTTTTTTTTTTTTTTTTTAGCTAATATTTGTTTAATGGCTTTTTTTATGAAAGAGGGCTCACTGATATAATCATGAACTGTAGATTTTTTTTTTTTCCTAATTGTAGTCATTAATTATTATAGGTGTTTAGCATTACAGTATAATTGAAAGTTATCAATTTTAACATTTATTTGTATATAACTGATAATTTAAGTGAACTTTAAAGCTGCAGTCCGTCGTTTTTCCTCTTTGTCGCCATCTCTGTTAGAAATCTGCAATTGCAGTTATTCGCGGAATTATTAACTGTGCGTGGGTAGTAAATCGGCATGAAACAGCGCGGATGAACACAATGTATTGAGGCTGCCGCGTCGCTGTGTGGATACTGTACTGTCATCAGCAATCTCAGAGTATACTTTTTGAAAGTGTCAACATTAGAATTTTCATCGGAAAATGTCATCTGAACAAGTAACATTCACGTTTGTTCTGACCAAATTCGGGGGGTGGGGGAAGCATTGCAGTAGGCTATATATCATGCTGATTAAATCTGACTATTGCTTACAGTATATCACGTCAAAACGTGAAAAATATATTTTTTCTGTAGCCAATCTGAAGTCCAAAGTCTGTGTTTTACAACTGGTGAATCTCCAGTTGTCCCTGGTGATTGTCGCTTTAAACTTTCGGGATCCGCCATACCAAGTGCTAAGCTAAATCTCCACCTCCATCATCCACACACGCTAGCCGGGGACTCCTTCTCTATGTGTACAGAAGTGACGTAATGACGCAAAGACATGCTCGAAATTCCCGCGGAAATCCACCAGTACCACTGGAATTAAAATCATTATTACAAGATTACCGTTTTGAATCGAGGTAAGGCAAGCAGATCGTTTTGAACACTGGCTGGTTAAGTTTTTTTTTCCAAAATGTCTTTTTTGATATTTTTAAACCCAAAAAAGTGCCGGACTGCAGCTTTAAAAAAATCTTTTAAAACAGTGATATTGAAAGTGTTATTGCAATAGTAATATTTCTTTAGTTAAAATTGTATTTAGCAATAAATAATAATCGTAATTAGTACTTTCAGTCATATTAATTTTACAAAATTGGTTATGATGATCATGAATAATTCAAACTCTTCTCACTGAGGCCTCAAATTTCACCATATTCATAATGAAATGAAAATATCTTTAAACTTCATAACATAGGTCTTTAACGTTGTTTCACGACATTGCTTTGGTAAAGTATCTGTCAAACTAATCTCACTAGTCTAGTGGTAATGGGTATTAAAATCTGACACTCTGCGTAATTGCATCTTTTACAGTAGTTCAAACAACTGTAGAGTGAAGGGTGTATGTTTTACAGTTCAAATAAATACGTTTATTGCTATTTTTTTTTATTGCTCTCTCTAAGCAAATTTTTTGGATCATTTAGCAACATAAAAAAATAAGGGAGTGTTAAAATGTAGTCTCACTTCAATTTAAGTTATGATGTACTGTAATAATAAAGTTATTTTCCAATACCTTTCACGTAAAGAATCTCAAAGAGTGGTTCCTGAGGACCTTTCCCGAGTCCTCATAATTAAAATGGCTTAAACAAACATTGTTTTATTAAAAATGCAGAACGTTTTCTGTGATGAGTAGGTTTAGCATTAGGGAACAGAATATAGGCCTACAGTTTGTACAGTATAAAAACCATTACGCCTGTGGAAAGTCCTAATAGTGGTAGGTGCACCAACATGTGTGTTTTTGAGACCGGTGTTTTTGTGTGATCCAAAGATTGATTACGGCCCAGCTGAGAGACCCATAGTGACCCAGCACACAATTCATCTTGGTGTAGTCCCAATATACAGTGTGTTTTGTCCGTCTAGCTTCCTGTAGACTGCCTATGGACGCTGGACCTTGTCACGCATACATGCCCATGTGGGCCTTCGATTCTGCTGCGGGAAAGTGTGTGTCCTTCATATATGGAGGCTGCAAGGGAAATGGCAACAAGTTCAACAACCAGAAAGAGTGTGAAGAGTCATGCGGAGTGAGAAACGGTAGGACACACACATTACACTGGGGGTAATACACAGGGACTGATTACGAACATTTCAATATCACTTCGCCAAATGATTTCAGTTCTTCAAAGGTCCTTACAGCCTACAACAGCAAAAGAACCAAAACCGACAAATTAAACATGACATTTTAAAGTAGAAAGACCGACATAGTTCTTTCTAGTAAAACGTATTCCAATAATTTTTAGCTTAGGTACAACTTCCAAAACTTTTTTTTTTTTTTTTTACAGTGAAAATTCATTCAGTGATATGGCTTCTCTGTCATGTCTGTATAACAGCAAAGCCAGGAGTGTGTCCAAGCACAAACTATGAAGAAGTGTGTGCCCGGATACGTTTTGTGTTGTGCCTCTATTTTTTTTTTACTAATTTAACGCACATTTTCTGTAAGCTCAATTACACCTAGCATTCAAGGTATTTTATACATTTAAATTTTTTTTTATATTTTCACGTTTAATCTCAATTAATGTCGGAATAACATAGACAGTAGCTGATATTTTAAACGTTAATTTAATGGCATCTTTTTATGAAAGAGGGCATCACTGATACCAATACTGCTACTGATGTCTCTATGAAATAGATCTCCCCCCCCCCCACCCCACCCCCAATTTTGGTCATTAATTATAGGCATTACAGTATAATTGAAATCTATCAATTTGAACATTTATTAGGCTTTAAAAAATAACAACTTATAATTTAAGTGAACTTAAAACAGTCTTCACAAAAACGCATTATAATAAATGTCACATTTACCTGTGCTCTTCAATCTATCAGGGCTCTTTTTTTCTTTTTCTTTTTTTTTTCTGTCATGTCTATATAACAGTAAAGCCAGGAGTGTGTCCAAGGACAAACTATGAAGTAAGGTGTATCAAGAAGGGTGAAGAGTTGTGTGCCGATGACAGTGAGTGTCCCAAAAAAGAGAAATGCTGCAGCACTGAATGCGGTGGACGTCAGTGTACGGCTCCAGTTACAGGTATTGTGTTATATGTATATATACTATGGGCAGGGGCGCCATTAAGAGTTTTAAGGGTATGCCAGAAAGAATTTAGGAAATTCCTCCAGTTGAATGTATTTTCAGGGAAACACACGGCTAAAGTAGTTCCAGGCAGGTTTTTTACCGCATTGCATGTTCATATCACTTCGCCAAATGATTTCAGTTATTTCAAAGGTCCTTACAGAATGCCTATAACTAATAAAAAAATTTTTTTTAGTTATAGGCATTCAGCATTACAGTATAATTGAAAGCTATCAATTTTAACATTCATTAGGCTTTAAATATAACCATTTATAATTTAAGTGAACTTAAAACAATATAATAAATTTCACATTTACCTGTGCTCTTCAATATATCAGAGCTAATTGTTTTCTTTGTCTTGTGTCTGTATAACAGTGAAGCCAGGAGTTTGTCCAATCACAAACAATGGAACAATAATGCGTTTAGTGAAGGGTGAAGAGTTGTGTGCCGGTGACAGTGAGTGTCCCAACCATCAGAAATGCTGCAGCACTATGTGTAATGGACTTGACTGTATGGCTCCAGTTACAGGTATTTTATACTACGGGCAGGGGTGCCATTAAGAGTTTAAAGGTGCCATGTGTAATTGTCTGGCAAAAAAATCAAGTCATACTCCACATTCCATACAAGATGGGGGCAGTATACCTCCATAAAGTGAATTGGTCTACTCTAGAGTAACAGACGAGAAACGGCATAGTCTCTATGCTCTGCCCCTACCTTCACAACCATAGACATCATATAGATAGACGCCCTATTTAAACCGGTCACCCGCTCCACTCAGTGTAATCTGTATGGCAGGTGCAATGAGCTGTCAGCGCATTTAATTAACCATACCTCACTAAATACCGAACTGATTTTCACGCGGGTTTTTTTCTGCAAATGTCATTCATGTAGCTATGATACAGGACACATGGTTCGGCATATTTTAATATTCATATTAGGCTTAACAGTAATATAATATTCTGATATAAGATATAAAGTGACCAGACGTCCAAAATCAAAATATGTGATGTAGGATATAAGGTATTTTATAAATCACACACTATAAATATGATAAAGAAGCAGAAACAGATAGTTGCAGTAAAGTAAGATATTTTAATAAGTTGAAGAAACAATAATGATTTGTGACACACACACACACACACACACTTACTCTCTCTCACACACTCACACACACACACTCGATTTGCGCATCGCCGTCATGTGTGTATTACAGGTAACGTTATTACATTGCTTCCTGATATCACGTGCGCAAACACAAATAACCTATATTTATGTTTATACTACAGGGCCGTTGAATGCTTGTATCTGATGACCGTGAAGCTCTAGTAATTATTACTTTACCCAACCTCTCCATGTCGAGTGATGCAGTAAACATCAGACAGCGCACGTGAACCGATCAGCTCTACTATAGTAAAAAAAACACAAACTCTGTTGAAAGATACAGTGGGCTACAAATGACCTGTTAGTGCCACAAATTGAAAAAATGTGAAACAGCCTGCTTCTGTCGTCAGCGAGCAGCAATATTCAGACAACGAGGGCGCGCGCGCTGTATTGATACCTCCGTTTTAGTTTCTCGAGCCCGCGCAGTGCGGCTCTCAGAACACGGAGACCATTCTGCCCCTAGCTATGCGTGCGACAGCATGGGAAGTCATCCCGGGCGTGTGAGAATGGGTGCTGAACGTTGTAAAACAGGGCTATGCGCTGCAGTTCGCTCGCCGTCCCCCGCGCTTTCATCCTTCTGCCATCCTTCATTTCAATTCAGGGAAGAGAGCGGAAGTAGTGGGCTGTACTTTCCACACGATTGACATCAGGTTCAAGTACGCCCACAAGCCGTGCGAGTTATTCGTGTATTGCAGGTTGGCTGGTTATGTTGCCAGCCTCCCATGGCCGAAACTGGTATTACGACACCTGTCGGGCCGTGGCTAGTAATGCTAATGCTAATTAAGGTTTAAAGGGGTCATGACATGGTTTTTTTTATTTTATTATTATGTTCCCTTAGGTGCAATTGTAGTATTACTATAGTTTTTTTTACAAAAAACTTTTAAAATGTAGTGATTTATGACCTTTTCCCACCCTGTTTCTCATCCTCTGATTCAAACAGTCTGTTTTGGGGGTGTTTCCCCTTTAAGAGTTCAGTGTTAACGCCCACTGTTATGATTGGCTAACGTCAGTGCCTATGCATCAATTATTAACGCCCCCAGCCAGAACATTGCGGATTCAGCGTATTTAAAAAGTAGTTTAAAGTTTTAAATACATTACTGACAGTTTGCGTCGTCGTTGTTGAGCCCAGAATAGTCGGCACGGACTTATCTTTGAGCAACAGTTTTCTGGCAAAGCCAGCATCATTTTGGGATTTGTTCTCAAAACAGTCATCCTTCAAATGTGTAGAACAAACGCTTAAATTAACACTGCTGTGACTGAGACGTCCGCAAAAAATAAAGTGCATCCATTTTTCCCTGACGACTGGATCTTTCGCAGCGTATTCAAAGATGTTGTTTGTCCACAGCCAGGAACAGCACATCTGCGGCATCGTAATTTCCCTGTACACACAGACCCACTCGCTGTCCTTCGAACGAGCACTTGTGAGGTGCGCGGCGCGCGGGCGCGACAATGATACGAAATGAGCGTAGTTGCCTTGCGCTTAAAGCGTAGTTGTCTTTTGCCGGAGGCGGTAATATGCAAACGCTGGTACGTCACTTCGTACCGTGACGTCACTTCTTACCATGGATCCAGAACGAGCTGTATTTAGAGCTTGATTAAATAAATGATTCGTTTATAATGGGGAGGACGTCTTAAGCTATGAAACTTGCAGGACGTTTTAATGGTACAAAGACCTCTTATATACCAAAAGATCAAGGCAAATTTGGTTTCTCATGTCATGACCCCTTTAAATCTCTGCAGCACTATAACTTGACTTTTTTTAATGACATCATTGCCCTTATTTCTTCTCATTCTTTTTATGCGTGTAGCTCATTTTTTGGATATTTTACCTAAATTTTTACACATGGCACCTTTAAGGGGGGTATGCAAGAAATAATCTTGGGCCCCTTTTTTTTTCCTTTTTTTTTTTTCTACGTTTAATATGAAATTTTAATTTATTAGTTAACATTTATATTATTTCAAGTAACATTTGAATTTTTTTTTTTTTTTAAGCAACGTAAATGATTTTTAAGGTTTTAACTTACAGTTTTAGTTAATTTTTGTTGTAATGTCATTTTATGATTGAAGGCCAGGATCACTGATACTAAAATTGGTATTGTCTCTGAATTATTATTATTATTCTTTTAATGATAGACATTAAACATTACAGTGTAATTGAAAGCTATCAATTTCAACATTTATTAGGCTTAAACATTTTTTTTTTTTTGTGTGAAGTTAAAACAATCTTCCCATTAACCCATGATAATAAATGACATGCATATTGCCAAAAGTATTGGTACATCCCTCCAAATCTTTGCATTCCAGTTTTCTAATAACTCCCATGGCCACAGTTGTATAAAATCAAGCACCTAAGCATGCAGACTCTTCTACAAACATTTGTGAAAAAATGGGTCGCTCTCAGGAGCTCAGTGAATTCAAGTGTGGTACCGTGATAGGTTGCCATTTGTTAAATTTCCTTATTACTAAATATTCCAGTGTTAGTGGTATTATAACAGAGTGGGGTCAGCGCATGCTGAGGCTCACAGTGCGCAGAAGTCTCCAACTTTCTGCAGTCAATAGCTACAGACCTCCGAACTGTGGCCTTCAGATTAGCTCAAGAACCGTGCATAGAGCGCTTGATGGAATGACCCCTTCCTGTTCCACAAGGGCGTAGATTTGGTTTGAACATTGGGGGGGTTTTCATGTGATCATGGTATAAATATTGGGGGGGTTGTGGGGGGGTTGTAATGCACAGATTTAAATATTGGGGGGGTTATCTCCCCCACAAATTACGCCCCTGCTGTTCCAACATGACTGCGCACAAGTGCACAGAGCACGGTCCATAAAGACCAGTGGTGGAGGAAGTACTCAAGTTTAGTACTTAAGTAAAAGTACAATTACCCTGCAAAATATATACTTAAGTAAAAGTATAATTACTACATCAACATCTTACTTAAGTAAAAGTCATAAGTACATACTTTTAAATTTACTTTAAAGTATTTTTTTAAGTAAAAGTACAATCAGTTGTCTCGATGTCTGGGCTGTTCAATTGTAATAATCACAAACAATTTCTATTGTGTACTGGAAAGGGTTGTTGTGCAAGCTCTCTGCAATACTGACACACTGTAAAAATCTGGTTATTTACTTATTACTCATTAAATATTAATTAAGCTAAGCCAATTATGACATACAATTTATTTTATTTTTACTATACTATTAAGAGCAGTAAAAAAAAAAAAAAACTCAAAAGCACACAGTGTTATTCTGAACACTTTAATCAAATTTGTATGACCAGTTTATTCTGCTCAACAACAGTTGCTTTAGTCCTTTACCTTGGCCTGCATGGGGAAAATGTAGCTAAAACTGCATCTGAGGCTTATACTCCATTGATTACAGAAAATCCAAAAGCATTAGGCTAATAATGTATAACACATTAGAATGAGAAAAAAAAATAAGCACCCAACTAAATTTGACAAGGGTGAGTGCAAGCATTGTGTTGTGTTGTTTCTAAACGCGCGCGGAGCGCGTGAGTTCTTTGACCAATCAGATCTCCGATCTGTTTCAACGTGCATTGGCCAGCAACGCCAAAACGTCAGTCGACCAAAAAAAAATTATGCAAGAGATTCGGAAGGATGTAACGACACTCATTTTAATAATGTAGTGGAGTACAAAGTATAGATAATTGCTGAAAAATCTACTTGAGTAAAAGTATAAGTATGCATTATTTTTTTTACTAAAGGCCATGTTGCAGGTTAACCACCACTGTCGATTAATGGGTACATTAAATCACTCAAGATATGTATATCATTTTTAAAATGTCTCAAAAATGGTCTTAAATACCAGTTTTTTACGTGTTTGGTATTAACGTTTTTTTTCACGCAATTCGGCGATGACGTCACGTTGGGGAGACGTGGAGGAAAGGTAGCCTGATGGCCGTCAAAGCCAGTGAAATGCATGGTCCGAGGCAGAATGAGTGGAGAGTTGGTGAAGTGTCCTGGTGAGTTGCTATCATTTAGCAACGCAGCAATGAGATAACGACTTTTTTTTTTTTTTTTTTACTGTCATTGAATAGCACCGAGTGAAAAATCAACGTTTTCTTTATAGTGGCGGTGATCATGACGTTAGTTCAGATAAGTAACGTTACCGGTAGCCTTTGTCATAGTACTGGTAAACTTTGTCTTTGTCATCTATAGAAGGCTTCGTTCTAGCTATATGGGCGTTTCTAAGCGTTTCTCTTCCTCCGGTGAAAATGTTGTTGCAAACGTAGCTGCCGCGCGTCTGTCGCGGTGTTTGGCAGGTGCTCGCGCGGGCGGGTGCCGTCCCGTGGAAACTGCGCTGGAAAGCTTGTGCTGTTGGGCAGTGAGTGTGTTTGGGTCGCTGGTCGAGGAGCTCACCCCGCGACCAGATGTGACTGAATGCGGAATGCATGCTGCCTGGATCCGTCTGTGCTGAAGATAGCCTAGCATACACACGACACATCTCAGGCAGGATCATGGTGCCCTTCAAGCCAGCACGCACGAGTAGCCTATGTTAATTGTTTGTTTACTTTTTTCACGAAGTCTTATGAACCAACTTAAACAGTTATAGGTGACTATAGATGTGTTGTATAGACAATGATCATGTTCTATAATCTGCACTATCTGAATACTCTCGTCTACTACTCGTCTCTTTAGTCACTTTCAGCGCTCTCCAGGCGGGCTTTGGGTAAACTCCCTCCCCAAGGTGACGTCATGGAATGCATTGTGGCGGAAAGGAGAATCGTTGGCGCTGTAAGATAGTACCTACTTTTTCGTATTATATTCCGTTTTTGTGATACCCAACAACATAAAATACAATGGATAACAGTTTAAATGTTCATTACCAACAAGCAAATTGCACAAATTCGTTGGAAAATTTAACCTGCAACACGGCCTTTAAGTAAAGTATAGATACGTAAAAATTTACTTAAGTACAGTAACGAAGTACAAATACTTCGAAGTACAAATACTTCGTTACATTCCACCACTGATAAAGACATGGATGAGCCAGTTTGGTGTGGAGGAACTTGACTGGCCTGCACCGAGTCCTGACCTCTACCCGATATAACCCCTTCGGGATGATTTCGAGCGGAGACTTCAAGCCAGGCCTTCTCATCCAACATCAGTGCTTGACATCACAAATGCGCTTCTAGAAGAATGATCAAATTTCCATAAACGCACCTTGTGGAAAGCCTTCCAGAAGAGTTGTAGCTGTTATAGCTGCAAAGGGTGGGCCAACTCCATATTAAACCTTACGGATTAAGTATGGGATGTCAGTTTGTGCATACAGAAATTTTGATAAAGTTATAACTTATCTCAACATATCGGGGCTAAAACAAAAATCTGTCATGTGTCTGCATTGCCAGGAGTGTCTAATCGCAAACGATGGAAAAATGTGTTTAGTGAAGGTTGAAGAGTTGTGTGACTGAGTGTCCCAACAATCAGAAATGCTGCAGCACTATATGTAATGGATTAGACTGTATGGCTCCAGTTACAGATATTATATTACATTGTAGTATAAAATATTATATATACTACGGGCAGGGGCCCGATAAGATGTTTAAGGGGGGTATGCAAGAGAATTTTGTTAAACGTTATATTAACATTTATAATAGTTAAAATTTATATTTCAAGTTCACCATGGGGATGAAAGCTTAAATCTGATTGGTTGCCGAAGATTCTAAGGTGTGCAGTAGTTTTCAGGGAACATTTTAGTTATTACAGACTACAACAGCAAAAGATCCAAAAAACCCTAGTAAAAAATATATTCAGCATTCAGTGATATGGCTTCTTTGTCATGTGTCTGTATAACAGAAAACCCAGGAGTTTGTCAGGAAGAAAACACAAACCAGCAATGTGTGCCCTGATAAGTTTCGTGTCGTGTGCCAATGACAGTGACTGTTCGAACAAAGAGAAATGCTGCAGCAATGGATGTGGACTTCAGTGTATGGCTCCAGTTACAGGTATTATTATATTATATTTAACGTCAGGTCTCGTACAATTAGGCGTCGGACAAAACGGCCTCAGATGGAAGCATAAAAGTTTCAAATTGCAACTAACTAGTTTGTATATTGGCAAAATCTAGTGAAGGTAAAGAAATCTTTCGAGCTATTTTAGACTGTATTTATAAAACAGGCTGCTTTGATTACAGAGGTTAGCAGATAAATGGCTAAATGTATGTTAGTGCTGTCAGTCATTACAAAAGAAAAATTAACATCACACTTTTTTTTCTGTAATTAATCATGATTAGAACATTGAGATTACAATACAAAAATAGAAGAAAAGAAAAATCCCCAGTTGCACCAAATTAATGTACTGTAGAAATGGCATAAAAATTGTATATTTTAAATATTTGTTTTAATGGCAACTTTTTATGAATTAAGGCCAGGATCACTGATACTAATATTTGTAATGTCTCTGTTTTTAATATATTAATACATTTAATAATAGACATTTAACATTACAGTAATTTTGAAAGCCACAATTTCAACATTTATTAGGCTTAAACTTTTAATTTAAGTTAACTTTTTAAACAATCTTGACAGCCGTGGCCTTCCTACATGTCTAAAATATACATATACACAGAATTGGAATAAAGTTGTCAAACATTTTACAGTCTTAACTACAGAAATTATAAATGAAATAGAGAATAGCTTTAATAAGGCTTAATCTGTTACTTTTGTTCTTTGATTAACATTAATGGCCGACGTCCCAGCAACTGGTTTCTTAGGCTGCTGTCACTTAAGATCTGCCGCTTCCAAAATGTTGCAAACTAAACGTTCTACATTTGATCTAAGATCATTTCTCAAATGTGTGTAAAGTCTAAATCTGGAAAGAATGTACGCACAACTTTTTTTTTTCATTTGGTTGACAGATTTTAAGGTGTGCAGTTATTTTCAGGGGAAACGCACGGCTAAAGTAGTTCCAGGCAGGTCTTGACCGCCTTACGAATATGTCCATATGACTTCACCAAATGATTTCAGTTATATCAAAGGTCCTTACAGCAAAAGAACCAAAAAAAAACCTGTGAAATTAATTCAGCATTCAGTGATATGGCTCTTGTCATGTGTCTGTATAGCAGCAAAGCCAGGAGTGTGTCCAATCAGATATTACAAAAAACCAAAGTGTGACGAGTTGTGTGCCAATGACGGTGGCTGTCCCAACAATGAGAAATGCTGCAGCACTGGATGTGGACATGAATGTATGCCTCCAAATACAGGTATTTTATTATTGTATATTATAGGGATGAATGCTTGAATCTGATTGGTTGATTACGTTGTAAGGTGTGTAATTATTTTCAGGGAAATGCACGGCTAAAGTAGTTCCAGGAAGGTCTTGACCGCATTCGGAACATGTCCATATCAATTCACGAAACCATTTCAGTTATTTGAAAGGTCCTTACAGCCTACAACAGCAAAAGCACCAAAACCCACTACGACACTTGACCAAGCAAATAAATATATTAAACAATAGGATTAAAAACAACAAACTATTTCTTTTTTTTAATTAGTGGAATATTTGATTTCGGTCTTTTGAATATACAGGTGAAACTAGAAAAATTTGAATCTTGTGCAAAAGTTAACTTATTAGTTAACCAAGTCAACTAATATATTATATAGACTCATTACATGCAAAGTGAGATATTTCAAGCCTTTGTGTTATAATTTTGATTGGCTTATGAAAAACTTTTCACAATATTCTAATTTTGAATTTGGGGTTTTCAGAAATTGTCAGCCATAATCATCAAAATTATAACAAAGGCGTGAAATAACTCACTGTGCATGAGTATATAATATATTAGTTATAAATTACAATGCAAGTAAAACTAGCTTTTCATGCTTTGTTTTTTGCTGAATGTCACTAAATGGCCAATCTGAATCTCTATCCATGCAGCCTAGGTGCCGTACTGAAGGGGAATCCAATGTGTGCCGAATACTGTTCCCATGATGGTCAGTGCCCTGCCGGACAGAAATGCTGCTTAACCACCTCTGGTCATGCATGGGGGGAGGGGGGAGGGGGGAGGGGGGAGGTAGGTGTTGCTGAATTGCACATGCGTAGAATCAATCATATTGGAGAATTTAATGTTGAAAAAGTCATGTTACCTTAGCCATGTACCTATCCTATAAATTGTTGTATTCTTTGTGCTGTTGGGATTCTCTGTATGAGGTTGTAATGGCCGTGATTAAAGCACATTCAAAGGCATTATTTGGAGTCTGTCTATTAATACTGTTGCAGGCTAGACACTAGGGCTGCATTCCAAACCGCATACTCAATGAGTAGGTACTTAATTTCAATAAGTACTTAACGAGCACTAAAAGAGTAGGTACTTAATGGCCAAATCTCGTTAAGTAGGAATGGGGAACCGGACATCTGCCATGTTGACGTTATCACAAGTGCAACAACTTAAAAGATTTGAACGACACGTTTAATTCATCTATCTGTAAATATCTTGATATTGATTAAACTTGCTCATTTTATGGTCTTTTTAAAGAAAACTGCTGCCCATTTATTTTGAGGATACATTTAGGGTTGATTTAAGTTCTTATATTTAACCCTACTTATGTGACCCACCGTTTTATCCTTAACGATATTATTTATTTTTATTACGAAATCCCAAAATTGTCATCTCTTGAATGTTGTTAATTTCTTTATTTTATATCCAAACATTTTCATCCACAAGCAAAAGTGGCTTACCGTGACAAATACTGACCGATACTTAATTATATTACTTTTTACTGAAAAAAAATCAATAAAACAAACAAAATGTAATGTATGACATAGCTATGCATGAATACACTCTAGATGTGTATATTGTGAACATATCTACATTTTCATTCAAACAATTAATTAAATGATATTTTTAGGGCTGGGGGAATTAACGCGTTAATTTTTGCGATTAATTTGAAATGTTTAACGCGTTAAAAAAAAATAACGCAGCACCTTTTTTTTTGCCTCGTTTTAATGATTTCCTGCTGCGTCTGCTATTAAACAGGCTGAGATATATGCCGCCCCTCCGTGTTCGGCGATCAGGTTTCATTCTCGCGCAGGTTTAATGAGCGGGTCTTTTCCGCTCAGTATGTGCGTCGCGTTCTGTGCTCCGCGCGCGCGTGTGTGTTGGCGCGCTCTGTCGTTACGGCCCAGCAGCGGCGCTCCTCTCCGTTCCGTGTGTGTGTGTGTGTGTGTGTGTGTCGGCGGCTCTGTCGTTAATGGCCCAAAGGCTTCAATCATGTACCAAGCACTTGAAAAGTAAAGTCCACTCAAATGACGTGAAATTTCTCTGTAGACTTCTGTTTGCTGAGCTCAGCTGGTATAGTCACAACAATGGTAAAATGACCTGCTCTGATCACATGGTCTGGTAATAATAGCTTTGTAGGACTATATTTTGTTTTGATAATTATTAAAATAATAATAATAACCTGTTAAATTGATTATGTTGATTATTGAAAAAGAATAATATATTGATATATTGATGTTTAATATTTTAATATAGGGCTATTTTCTGTTCCTTTTTTTTTCCTGTGTTGCTTAATTAGGTGATTCTAAGTTTAAATATTGATGATTACAAGCTTGGGGGAAACGCAATTAATTGCAATTAATTACAGAAAATGTGCAATGAATTAGTTAATTTTTTTTAATCGATTCCCAGCCCTAGATATTTTATTTACTGACAACAATGATAAATATTAATAAAGGAGTAAATAAATTAAAGTCACCATCACACAATAAACAAATGCAAGTCAACACATGAAACAAAGCTTTATTCAAACTACAATCATGTATAAGGCTACAGGCACTGAACCACATCTACTGCCATCTCAACACAGCGGTTCCCATTCTGCGGCTTTATTCTGATGAATCAGCGGACCGCCAGAGGTGAGCCGTGCCGGAGGTTGTTGCGTGATGTGTTGTGCTTCACAATCTGAGGCAATAAGGGCCGGTGGAGTGATGGAGGGTCTCGTCCATGGCACGATCTCCAGGATTCAGCTCTGTGCTCCTCATCCTCAGTGCTCACACCAGTCTGCTGACATTTCAGATCCTACAAAAATGCACAAACATAACACAAAAGCAGTAGTTTTAACAGCACAATGTCATTTGATTTCAGTATTATTTAGCAGACAAGAACGCTTTTTTTCCACAAATGCCGCCATCATCTTTCCTTGCAGGTCCTGCTCCACCACAACAGCTGTGCAGCAAATGCACAGAAATCAAGAATCAGAAAGGTGCTGTAATAGCTCTGTTTGAAATTACAATAATTAAAATAAACTACAACTTAATATTTAAATTATTATTAATTTCTGTAGTATACTCACTCAAAGCCTTTGATGACAGCCTTCAGCTTCATGAGCCTCTCTCCACCGGATAAACCCACATCTGTTCTTCTGTCCCTGTAACATCCAGACAAGACTCTCGCCTACTCTTTTATGAATACTGATGTTTCGAACGTACTGCTTCCTTCACGTACTGTTTTCGCCTACTATATAGTAGGAAAGTAGGCATATTGGAACGCACTTAAGTCCGAATCTCGCGATAATTAGTACGTCACCCAGGTAATTCTCGCCTACTCTTTTGGATTCATACATACTTTTTCGCTCGCCTACTCTTTTTCCCATACTAAATAGTAGGGAAGTACAGTAAGTGCGGTAGTAGGGAAGTAGGGAAGTAGGGAAGTGCGGTTTGGAATGCAGCCCGGGTTTTACTTTAGCGCTCCTCCTCTCCATCTCTCGCCCATAGCAGAGTAACGGTTAGAGGGGGGTGGTTAAGTGATTAACAGCTGGTAGGAGACACTGCGTATAGGCTATAGAGAAAAATGAAATAAAACTCGAATTTCCAATGGCCACGAAAACTGACCTTGTATGAAAACAGTGTTCCATTTGATGACAAATGTGTGTATAAATCAAATGTTGGCTTATAGGAACAAAAAAAAATATCAACCATTCAGTAAAGTAAGCAGAGTTGCTGCATGTCCTCGTTCATCCATATTAGGTTAATTCCGGACCCGATGGCAAAGGTATAACAAAAAATTTAAATAAAAAAATAAAAACTTTGAAGACATAACGGTCTTCACTTCACTTTAGATTAAAATACTGTCTACAAAACCGTTAGCTTAATGATCCAACTTTAGTAGGGCTGTTTCCTACCCCCAAAAAAGAAAAAATGGGTTACCTTCCTCATCTCTTATGGTGGGTTAATTTCGATCCCGGCAACAAAGGCACGTCCACCAACAAAGTAAGCAGATTTTCCTTTGAGACGGGCTTCATTTACTGCAGGCCACAGCTGGAGACGTCGTGCTCTGTCCATCTTAGACAGATCTTCCGCAAAACGCAGACCGTGACGACTCAGGTATTCTGACTTTTTTGTCGCTTTCCACACCGAATCGCGAATCACCCTGGATGTGAACTGAATAATTATTCCTCTGGGTTTATCAATATTGGACAACTCCTTTCCTTTCTTCTGGCCCAGACGATGCACTGTGTCAATGAGACTAGGAAGTTTGGCCTTCTCTGCAGGTAGAGCTTGACATATGCCAATAGCTTCATGGCGCACATCTTCTTTTTCAGGTTCCGGTACACCGAATAAACGGAGATTCCATCTTCGTGAATAACTTTCTAACTCTGCTATACGCAACTCAGCTGAGCTCAGGCGCGCCTCATCGTTAGCGATGCGCTTTTCAAGAACTGCAGATTTCTCCTTAATGTCCTTTATCTCAGCGCATGCAAAGTCAATAGTTTTCTTGAGTCCCTCAATTCGCAGGGTGTTGTCAGAGATCAATTTCTCCAAAGCATCGGATCTGGAGTTGATGAGTTGCGAGAGTTGTAGGACTATGTCAGAGCTTTCCGTTACAATGGTCTCCATTACAGCGGCTGAAGTAGGTAACGTAGACTAACCATGTTCCGTACAGCAACGATGTTCCGTACAGATGACCTTTTCCCGCCGATTGCTGAATAAATACTTCCAGGTTATAAATAAACTATATATGTGTGTGTACCTCATTTATCCCTCTTTCATCCCTGACCAAGAAAGAGAATCACCCGCCGTTTGTTCCAGAGAGATTTCAGTAAGTTTGCTAGGTGCGCCCACTGCGCCTGCTAATGGAGGGTAGGCAAACTGCAGTCCAGATATTAGCTTTAGGTGGGGAGACAATTACAGCGGTAAAAATGTATATTTCTAATGGATTAATGTTTCTTACAGTAATATAATCCTCATGAATTGTTTATTAAGCTATCACAAATCATGAAATATATTACCTTTGGTTGAATAACTGCTTTGAAAATGGGAATTTTTAAACGTAAATTCCGGACAATGGCCACTTGGCGCTAACTCTCGCACTGAGACAGGCAGCAGTGACGCAGCACGTCTGTCAACACAGACTGCGGGCAATTATGATTATTATATTTATAATATTTTAACATTTAAAATAGTAATTATTTAATAAATCAACAATTATCAGGCATGTGATTGGCAGACAAAAAAGCAGGAAAATATACTGATACTTGAATTCATATCAGCCAGAATCTCATTAACCTGGAATCCCAAGTCTCTGTCACAATAATCATATAACGTTAGGCTATGTGATGTTTTAGGCCTATTTTGCAGACATCCATTTAAAATGTAGGCAATGGCTTATAAAGAACCTTTCTTCCATATCCACTTAGGTTTCCTCCTTGGACTCAAGCATTTGCGTGGTCCAGGTAACGTTAGCTTTTGCATAAAAAAAATGGTTAAATCATTCGCATGGCTACTTTTACTTTTATACTTTAAGTAAATTTCCAAGCCTGTACTTTGGTACTTTAACTTGAGTAAAGAAGTTAAATCAGTAGGCTACTTCTACTTTTACCAGAGTATTTTTTAACACAAGTATTTACTTCTACTTGAGTACGAGAAGTGAGACGGACTATTTTCTTTAGCGGAAGCAATATAAATCGTTTTTAAATAAATAAACTCCTTTTAAAATCAATATTTTGAGTCAAATTATTGATTTATTTAGTATGTAGCCATGTAATAAACGGGATAATGTAGAGTTTGTCTTACATGTCCTTCACGAGGCAAACGCGCGCGGTCTCTTGCTCTCTCTTTCCCTCTGTCATGCACGCGCTACGCGGTTTGAAGCACAGTCTCTGTCTCGCGGGCGCGCTCACTCGCTTGCTCTAGATTCCGGGAGAAACTATTTGCGGCCATCAGTGAGCTATATATTTAATATAATTATTAAAATATAATTATTGATTTTTCATTAGACTATTTGTTGGTGCCCCCTCAGCACTCGGCACCCTACGCACAGTGCGTTATGCGCGTGGTGGGAGCGGCCAGCGCTGAATGAACCTTATTGAAAAGTGTTACCATTTTATCAGTTAACGGTTAATAATCGGATAATGTGAGGTAGCCATATAAGCAGGATAATGTAGAAACAGTTTGTCTTACATGTAGGCTACTTCATGAGGCACACGCGCGCGGTCTCTCTTGCTCTCTCTCCCTCTGTCATGCACGCGCTACGCCGTATGGAGCACAGTCTGTTTTTTTTTTGTTTTTGTTTTTTTTAACAGATCTGCATGATTCACGTAGGTCACATTTTCTGGTCGGAAAATCCGGAATTCCGGATTAATCCGGAAAAATCACATCCCTGAATTATATATAATTTTGCGGTTGAAATCTGAAATGCGCTCTGTACGGAACACCGTTGGCCGCCTGTACGGAACACCGTTGGCCGCCTGTACGGAACACCGTTAGCGTCTGTGAGCATCTGAACCCAGGCGGAAGAGGGACTTAACCCCACTTTTCTGAAATACTATTGGTCCAAAAGACATCAATCAAAGAATAATCCTCCAATAGGAATTTCCCCTGAGAATGAGCACTCACACAAGCTTGTATGTCTCTCAGCAACAGAGGAGTGGCCGTTGGCGTGCGGTGAAAGGTGAAAAGTGTACGGAACATGGTTAGTCTACGTTAATTGCTCCGATTTACCTTTCTTTGGAGCAGGTGATTTGCTGGGGGTGACAGGTATAGCTGTAAAGTCTTCATCAGCCGATACATAGGAATGTTCCTCCATGCTAACGCTATCTGGTGTGACTGTTGTCTTAGACTTCGATTTTCTATCTCTTTTTACGATCAGAGGTCGCCATTTAGTCAAATTAAATGTTGTTTAACCAATTGAGAGTCAATACGTTACATTAGATATAACAATTAGACTATCATTTTCCTGAAAACAATTTAAATTTCGAGGGCTCTCCTTAAACCATGTGCTTACTAGGGCGCCATCTTGAGCTCCCTCCAGTCATTCTAGATCAGTGGCTCCGTGTAACGTTAAGTGACGTCATCGATAAACAGCAAACTAATTTATATATTGGATAATTTATCAGTTGGTTACACTCACCCATTCAACTGCCAGCAAATCCTTTACAAAACAAACTAAAAAATCTCACCCACACATAAAGTTGTGATTAAAAGCCTAAACTTTTATAAACAAGAGCTTAAGTTAGCCTAATAGAGCTAAGAGCTCTTCTGAAAACGGTTGAGATGCTAACGGACTTTTTCGAAGACACTAAACAATTTCTATGAAGTAAATATTCAACAGATGTGTGTCAATAACACGTAAGAAAAAATGTCAGGAACAGTTGTGTGTATTATTTGTGTGATTTTAGACTTAACTCACCTGAAAGTAGTGAAAACAACAGCGATAGATGGAGTTTTGCTTTTTGTCAGTTGCAGTGGTCCGCGCCGTATCCATGGCAGTGTTTGAAAGCGACGCGCACGCCCATGCCCATAGTCAGTCAAGCAACATTTACATAAATAAACATCTAGAATTAACACATTAGGCTACATTAATAAAAATCTCATGAATTTAAATCTCATTTTGAACCTCGACCCGCTCATATGTGCAAAATGCCGCCACTCCACGTGAAGTGTCATTTTTATCATTTATTGTTTTTTTAATAATTAAAAATACAAATATATATATATATATATATATATAACGTTTCAGAAACGTTGTGGGAACTTCCTCAAAATACGTCTATCCCGAGGAGAACGAGAGTGGTCCACTGGTTCACTGATAACGTAATAAAATCTAAATAGTAGGCTAAATACAAAAATTTTTTTTATAAAACTATAAAATTACAAAAAAGTAAATGTCCCATATATCCAAATGGCACCACTAATACTTGTAATGCAATTTTCTGGAAAGTTATCTGGGGACCAGTGGACCACGTCTCTACAACGTTCTCTATGGGATAAACTAGCGACGTCTTTTGAGGACGTGCCCACGACGTTTCTGGAACGTTAGCCAAGATTATAAAAAATGGAACTTTACCACGACGTCCTCACAACGTTCTCAATGGGATAAAACTAGCGAAGTCTTTTGAGGACGTGCCCACGACGTTTCTGGAACGTTAGCCAAGATTATAAAAAAATGGAACTTTACCACGACGTCCTCACAACGTTCTCAATGGGATAAACTAGCGAAGTCTTTTGAGGACGTGCCCACGACGTTTCTGGAACGTTAGCCAAGATTATAAAAAATGGAACTTTGCCACGACGTCCTCACAACGTTGTCATAAAGTAATGTCACGCTGACCAAATGACGACTAACTGACGACGTCGTCACAACTGTGTTAGCTGGGCGTCAAGCAATGTCATCAGAAAAAGAACCATCCCAGACCCTGAAGTAACTTTTCAAACTTTGATTAAAGATAACCACGGCAAACAAGTTTTCTCTGTCTATTAACTTGCACGGATTAATTGTTCACCACAAGACTAGTAATATCCGCTAACAAAGTAAATAGGGTCAATTTTGATTTCATGCCGACTTTAATGCAAACCTAAAGTTTCAATCAGATCAATTAGAGAATGAGCTTCACAGAAACAGAGATTTAAAATCCCTAGTTTAGCTTTTGCAATCATTCTCTGTGCATTTGATGAACAGGCTTTGTCCCACTCGATAATGCAGGTCTGACTGGGAATTGTGTGGTTGATTGATAGAAATGCCTGCATTCCAGATCTAACTCTTTAGATACATTTGTATTGTCATTAATGATTGTGAAATCAAATGCGAAATGCAAAATAACAATGTCTTTAATGAACCAAGGGAAATGTAATGAGATAAAGGGTATAAACAGAAATCTTCTTATAAATATGATGAACAGAAACAGCCGAAGATCTGGGCGATAAGGCAAATAAAAAAAATAATAAACACAGATAAACACACAGAGCAGAGCACAGCAGAAAAGCCCAGGTTCTGGGCAGCGTCAAGCCTCAAGTCTCTCAGGGAGGAAAAGGTAGGGAGCAGGCGGAGTACAGGCGCTGGCCGGGCCTTCAGCAGCAGGTTAACTGGGCAGATTATAGAGCGAGTAATTCATACACAGAGTATTACCAGTACAGACCAGATCCCGATAAGTCTCAGACAGGACAGGAACATGAAGTGGAGAGAGAGCTCCTTGCATGATGATTCGCGTAATAATCTGGCAAAGAAGCAGGAAAAGAGATAGCAAGAAGTAGCAAACACAATAAGAGGGGAAGAGGAGAACAGGTGTGGGAGAATTAGTGTGATTGCTGGTAGAATCTAGGAACAGCTGAGAGTGAGTGAAGGTGCGTGTGGTAATGTAGTGTGGGTGTGGGTGTGGCCAGAAGAGAGAAAAAGAGAAGAATACCAGATTCATGACAATCATATGTTATGGGCCCTGCTAGTTTGCAACAATGCTAAGGACTGGACATAATATTTTATCCAAAGAGACCAGTTGCATTGCAGGTCCCTTTCCTCTTCTACTCCAATGTTTAAATCATCATGAGATTTAAGGCATTCCTGGCCATTATAATATAATATATATATTATAATGTGATCATTATAAACTATATTATATTAAAATAGTATAAATAAAAAATAATTGTCTTTGCTGTCTCGGGAGGGCTCTGCTGAGTAGTTTGTCCAGAATGACTTATCATTTACTTCCAAGACCTGCAGTTCTGCTTTACCACAGCTGATTTTACCACATCTTGGCAATCCTTGGAAGTTAGCATCATGGCAGGATGCACCATTTCACCCATGGCCTTTATAATGGCAATGGAGGTCATCATCCGGGCGTCAAAATGGGTAGTGGGTTGGGCAGCGGCTTAACTCAGGCTCAACATAAAACTATTATTAATTTTACATAGATGTCATACCTATATGTTAACTGACAAATTAAATTACTGCAAATTATAATAGTTTTCTAAAGTAACCTCATCACTTGAAGGAATAATCATGGACGAGGTCGAACTGGAAGCCATGTTAATCTTGGACTACATTGGCCACTGTAGGAGTTAAAACGAAATCGGAATTGAGAGGAACAGAAACTAGATGGTCATATACTTTTTCACCACTAGATGGGGGTAAAAATCACACAGTGTAGCTTTAAACTCTGAATTTATGGATTGTTTTTTATTTTTGTGCCTTTCAAGCACTCGACTTGGTGCACAATAAAGTTGTTGAGGTCTCTTCTCAACTTAAAAGAGACAAATGTAACTATGGAGAAAAATCTAAGCCAGTCTCTGATCCTGTCTAAAACTTTGGAGGAATATTAAAACCACCGGGGTCTTTAATTAAAAATATGAGCACAGTGTGTGATGTTGTTGTACAGTAGCACAGTGCTCATTCAGCAAATACACAGCTAAGCAGGTGTTTTTTGAGTCTGGATGTAAATGTGACTACTGTTGGAGCACATCTTATCTCATCTGGAAGCTGGTTCCAGCTGCGGCTGGCATAATAGCTAAAAGCGGACTCACCTGATTTGAGTAAGGATTTCTAGCTGACTTAATCCATTGACTTGACTTGATACATTGCAGATCATTACTGAGTGATCGGTGAGCATATCTGCAATGTATTGAGGTCCCAGGCTATTGAGGTATTTATATTTTTGATTGATTGATTGATTTGTTTATTTAAGTGTCAAACACCATATGGTGCCCAGCCCTCATGGGCTTATTAGACACTACAGTAATAATTTCACAATTATTTCCAGATGTATATTGGATATTTGTATACAGACGGACAGATGGATATTTATAAACAAGTAATGATACTTTAAAATCAATCCTAAACGTAACTAAAAGCCAGTGTACAGACCTGAGGACTGGTGTGATACATATTTTCTGGTTCTGCTCAGGATCCTGGCGGCAGCGTTCTGTATGAGCTGCAGCTGTCTTGTGGTCTTTTTGGGAAGGCCAGTAAGGAGTCCATTTCAATAGTTCACCCTGCTGATGATAAAAGCATGAACAAGTTTGTCTTGTCTAAAAAACATCTAATTCTTCAATTCAATTCAAAATCACACAAGATTCCTGACTTGATTTTTAGTTGTTTGACCCCAAGAGTGAAGGTATGCCTTGAGAACTTTTTTGTCTTTTTTTTTACTGAAAAATGTTTTTGGCACATCCAACTGTTAGACTCTTTAGACAATAGGGCTAAGTAGATCTGGGTGTTGTCTGTGGCAAACAATTTGGTTCTTTCTCATTATTTGGCTATACACGTTGAACAGGAGTGGCGCAAGAATTGAGCCCTGAGGGACACATGTCATGGATGTCCACTCAGACTTATTGTCACCTAACCTCTCCCTCCTAAGTATGATCTGAACCATTTTCGGACCATCCCAGAAAGCCTGACTCAGTTTTCCAGCCTGTCAAGAAGTACGTTGTGATCCCGGACATCCCGAAATCCGGCGCGAGAATCCGACGCTCGTGGCCACCCGCACGAGCAGCAACACAGCGAGCCGCAGCCGCGGACGATGGAGAAACAAGAGACGACCGGAGCAGCCTCTGCAGCAGAGGAGCGAACCCCACCCCTCCCGGCGGTCAGGAGGAATTAAGAGCCCGGGCAGACTCACGGAGATTTACGATAAAACGGCGTCTTTGAACCAATTCTTTCGATAGGCCTCTGTAACCGGTAGGCGTCCTCATAGGGCAGCGAAGCAAGTCTGGGAATTTTGTCTTTCATCCACATCATGAGCCAAAAATAAAATGTCTGGCTTTTCTCAGTCTAGAAGGCACCAACTTCTAAAATAAGTAAACATTTCTACTACATACATGACCCAATTTAATAATCTTTCCAGCGGTGAAGTATCCCTTTAAATTCAAGGGCTATTGCATGACTGCTGCCAAAAAAATAATTTGTACACTGAGGAAAGGTAAAAGGAAAGGTTGTAGCCTACACTGAGGAAAGGTAAAGTGTAATCATTTCTACACTTTCTTTCTTTCAAAATTCCTTGGGGGGGAAACTTGCCCTCTAAAACAACATGCAAAAATGAGGGGCTTCCATTTACGGTAGTTTACTTTGGGGGAAATATTGCACAAGAGATTAGTTTCAGGTTTAGGATTGAAAACTGGTCAACCCAAACACGTCATAAAAGACTGTCCGGTGGGATTGTATAATCCAAATCAAACTATTGTGTAGAGGAAAGTATTTTACTAATTCGAGGCAATTGAAAAACCCGTTTGAGCTCTGTGACCTCATTTGAACGTTTAAAAACGTGCGGGCGTGTTCTATTGTTCTCCAAACCAGATCCCGCCCCAAACTCACGCCATTGGTTGAGCGCTAACTTAAATACTCTCTCGTCCTGAGACAAGTATGATTTTCCAGCAGTTCATTGATCGCAGGGGGGAGAGGATGACAGCTCGAGTGTACTGCGCGGTGTTATTGTGTCTTTCTGGATGCTGGAGCTCAACAGAAGCTGCTCCAGGACCAAACACAGGTGAGATCAGATTCTCTTTAACTTCATTACGCAATACGCAGCCGGAAAAAATGCGTGAACGAATGTAGGCTACAGGCGTCCGGAGAAAGATGAACTTTGTACATCAGTTTATATAATTCATATAAAGTTATATAAATATACAAATTGTCATATTACAACTTAACCATATGCTCTGGAGTTGGTAGGATTCTGGCTTGTGCGGGCGGACAGAATTAAGTGTGCAATATGGGGGAAATGGGAGTAATGACTGGTGTAAACAGTACACCGACACAATCTTCAGCCCTAATGTTGAAGTTTATGTTCGAGTAACACTCACAGGTCCAATGTGAACCTGTAAAATAAAAATCTTAAAGTTGAAATTTTGCACTCGAAGACAATACACCTGTTCTGAATTTGAAGCTGCAGAAGTAGTCACAAATGTGTAAAATGTGGCTAACGTAGAATAAAGGCTTATTCTGCAAATTCAGAATCCAGGTTTGGCACGGTTGTCTGCGAGGGCAAATTTTAACATTCAACTCCAGGTTTTTTTTTTTTTAGCTTGATTAGCTTTTAAAATATTGGTTGCTGGTTGGTTAGCCTACTGGTTAACGGGGAATTATACTGCCCCAACCATGTTTTCATCTCATGTGAGCTAGCTTGACCCTAATTTGACACTTGTTATTTCTATTTTTAGCTTACAGAGTAGTGATTCTAATAATACTTGTTTGAATTCATAGACATTTGATCTATAACAGCATAAAAAGTAGGCTACATCAGAAAAGTTTTTTTTTTTTTTTTTTACCTCAAAAACAACCATATGTAGATAACTACGTCAGGAAGTTTCAAATGTGGCTCCCCTTTTGGTAAGAATGCAGGGAAACTAACTGGGCATGAGCATAGTGTGTCATCACTCTAGGTTGTTTCTGATTGGAGGAATTCAAGGTGTTATGTCCCCTGTTACATCTGTCTGGTCTACCCAAGTTCTCAAATTCACATCTACGTGCTCGAGTTTTGCTACTTTTACCTTCATAGTATTGCATGAAGTGTAACAATACAGGTGTCCAGTAAAAGATGAACTTTTGTAAATGTAGAAATTGTTTTTTATCTTTTTTTTTTTCATCGTACAAGGAAAACAAAATTAGCTAAGATTTATAGTAAAGCAAGAACATCATTATTAATATGGTTACAAAATAGTTACCACAATTGTTTGCCATCAATCTGAATTCCACCCCCAAAATGTTTTGTATTTTCTCTTTTAATAACAATTACAACATGGAGTTATTTTAGCGTATAACTTGTTCAGGGTTTTGTCATTAAAATGAATTGACATATGTTTATAAATTGCTTTTATAAAACGGTTACCATACAACACAAGTATTAAGACCAAAAATATATGTATTGTTACTTTTAGTAAATTAATAAAAGGCTATCCTTCTGCTAAACAAAGTTCTATTAATGATAGGTGCACCAACATATGTGTGTGTTTGAGACCGTGTTTTTGTGTGTGTGATCCAAAGATGGATTACGGCCCAGCTGAGAGACCCATAGTGACTCAGCACACAATTCATCTTGGTGTAATCCTAATACAGTGTATTTTGTCCATCTAGCTTCCTGTAGACTGCCTATGGACGCTGGTCCTTGTGAAGCATACATGCCCATGTGGGCCTTCGATTCTGCTGCGGGAAAGTGTGTGTCCTTCATATATGGAGGCTGCAAAGGAAATGGCAACAAGTTCAACAGCCAGAAAGAGTGTGAGGAGTCCTGCGGAGTGAGAAACGGTAGGACACACACATTACACTGGGGGTAATACACAGGGACGGATTATGAACATGACCGAAATAGTTCTTTCTAGTAAAATATATTCCAATAATATTTAGCCTAGGTACAACTTGTAATTAAGCTCAATTACACCTAGCATTCAAGTTATTTTATATATTTTTAAAATTGTTGTAATTTCACGTTTAATCTCAAAATTAATGTTGAAATAACAGACAGTAGCTGATATTTAAAATTTTTATTTAATGACATCTTTTTATGAAAGAGGGCATCACTGATACCAATACTGCTGCTGATGTCTCTATGAAATAGATTTTTTTCCCTGCAGTAATTAATTATAGGCATTCAGCATTGCAGTATTATTGAAAGCTATCAATTTTAACATTTGTTTGTTATATAAAAATATAACAACTTATAATTTAAGTGAACTTTAAAACAATCTTCACAGACTCATTATAATAAATGTCACATTTACCTGTTCTCCAATATATCAGGGCTCTTTTTTTCTGTCATGTCTGTATAACAGCAAGTAATGACCGTAATATTGAAAGTGTTATCGCAATAGTAATATTTCTTATTTATTTTATTTAGCAATACTAAATAATAATCAAAATGATTACTATTAGTCATATTCATTTTCCCAAATTGTGCAGCTCTAGAAGTTATGATGATCATTAATAATTCAAACTGTTCTCACTGAGGCCTCAAATCTCACCATATTCATAATGAACTGAAAATATCTTTAAACTTCATAACATAAGGGGTCTTTAACGTTGTGTTTCACGCCATTGCTTTGGTAAAGTATCTGTCAAACTAATCTCACTAGTCTAGTGGTAATGGGTATAAATTGATGGTTGGTCCATCTGATTGGTCCAAAATGGCGATGGTCCATCTGATTCCTACTTGCAGACAAAAATTTAAACTCTGTAAACCTGCTACCAACAACCTAGATGAGTTTACAGAGGCGGTGACGTCCTATATAAGCTTCTGTGAAGAAAGCTGTATACCAACACGCACCAGGGTAAGTTATAACAATGACAAACCCTGGTTTACAGCTAAACTCAGACAGCTAAGGTTGGAAAAGGAGGCATTTAGGAGTGGTGACAGGGCCGGGTGCAGGGCGTTAAAGTACAGGTTTAGCAAGGAGGTGCGAGAAGCTAAACGGTTGTACGCAGAGAGACTAAAGAACCAGTTCTCAGCAAATGACGCCACTTCTGCATGGAGGGGGTTCAGACAGATTACAAACTATAAACCCAAAGTCCCCCACTCCATAAATGACTCTCGCCTGGCAAATGAGCTGAACCAGTTCTACTGCCGCTTTGAGAGCCAATCGGACACCATCCCTCGTGACTCCCTCGCTCAGCCTCTGCCTCAGTCCACCACTTTTCCCCCTCCCTCCTCAGAGCTGGCCAGCTCTACCCCCTCCACTCCACTCTCCATCTCAGAGGGGGAAGTCAACTGGCTATTTAGGAGGCAGAAACCCCGCAAAGCAGCTGGGCCAGATTGCGTGTCTCCATCCACCCTAAAGCATTGTGCTGATCAGCTGTCTCCGGTGTTCACAGATATTTTTAACATCTCACTGAAGACATGCCATGTGCCAGCCTGCTTCAAAGACTCCATCATCATCCCTGTCCCCAAAAAACCAAGGACCACAGGACTAAAGGACTACAGACCCATAGCCCTGACCTCTGTGGTTATGAAGACCTTTGATGGATTTTAGGTGGGACAACACAAAACGTTCACAGACCCACTCCTGGACCCCCTGCAGTTCGCCTACAGAGCCAACAGGTCTGTAGACGACGCCGTTAACATGGCCCTTCACTACATCCTTCAGCATCTGGACTCCCCTGGAACCTACGCCAGGATCCTGTTTGTGGATTTTAGCTCTGCTTTTAACACCATCATTCCATCCCTGCTGCAGGACAGGCTCTCTCAGCTGAACGTGCCTGACTCCACCTGCAGGTGGATCACTGACTTCCTGACGGACAGGAAGCAGCATGTGAAAGTGGGAAAACATGTCTCTGATTCCAGGACCACAAGCACCGGATCCCCTCAAGGCTGCGTTCTTTCCCCCCTTCTTTTCTCCTTGTACACCAACAGCTGCACCTCCAGTCACCAGACCGTCAAGCTCCTGAAGTTTGCGGACGACACCACCCTCATTGGGCTCATCTCTGGTGGGGATGAGTCCGCCTACAGGTGTGAGATCGACCATCTGGTGACCTGGTGCAGCCAAAACTATTTTGAGCTTAACGCTCTGAAGACAGTGGAGATGGTCGTGGATTTTAGAAAGTGCACAGCCCCACCCTCCCCCATCATTCTGTTTGACTCCCATGTCACCACGGTGGACTCCTTCCGCTTCCTGGGCACAATAATCTCCCAGGACCTGAAGTGGGAGCTGACTATCACCTCCATCACCAAAAAGGCCCAGCAGAGGATGTACTTCCTACGGCAGCTGAAGAAGTTCAGCTTGCCAAAGAAAATGATGGTGAATTTCTACACCGCCATCATTGAGTCCATCACCGCCTCCATCACCATCTGGTACAATGCTGCCACCGCCAAGGACAAGGGCAGGCTGCAGCATATCATTCGCTCAGCAGAGAGGGTGATTGGTTGCAATCTTCCATCACTCCAGGACCTTTACGCCTCTAGGACTCTTGAGGCGATTAGATAAGATTGCAGCTGACCCCTCTCACCCCGGACATAAACTGTTTCAGACTCTCCCCTCTGGCAGGAGGCTGCGGTCTATCAGGACCAAAACCTCTCGCCACAAAAACAGTTTCTTCCCGTCCGCAGTTAGCATCATTAACAAGGCACGGGTCCCCCACTGATACTCCCCCCCCCCCCCCCCTCCCCCCCCTTTGCAAATGCAAATACTAGTTTATTTGATATCATGTACAACTTGGCACATTGCACATATTTGTTGTTTATCTTATTTATTTTTTAAATTCTGATTGTTGTGTATATATATATATATATTAGTCCATTCCAAAATTGTATAGTTTTATATTTTATGTCGACTGTGTTTTGTCTGTGTAGCACCTTTGACCAAAGCAAATTCCTCGTATGTGTAAAACATACTTGGCAATAAAGTTACTTCTGATTCTGAAATAAAAATCTGACACTCTGCGTACCGGTAATTGTATCTTTTACTGTAGTTCAAACAACTGAGGGAAGGGTCTGTTTTACAGTTCAAATAAGTATGCTAAACCTTACTCTATTGCTCTCTCTAGGCTATTTTTTTTTTTGGATCATTTTGAATTTAGGCAACATGAAGGCAGTGTTTTAAGATTTAGTCTCACTTCAATTTAAGTTATGTACTGTAATAAAAGTTATTTTTATAATAAAGTTATACCTGTAAAAGGTTCCTGAGGACCTTTCCTGAGTCCTTGTAATTAAAATGGCTTAAACATCCTAAACAATGTTTTATTAAAAATGCAGAAAGTTTTCTGTGATGGGTAGGTTTAGCATTAGGGAACAGAATATACAGTTTTTACAGTATATAAACTATTACGCCTGTGGAAAGTCCTCATAATGATAGGTGCACCAACATATGTGTGTGTTTGAGACTGTGTTTTTGTGTGTGTGATCCAAAGATGGATTACGGCCCAGCTGAGAGACCCATAGTGACTCAGCACACAATTCATCTTGGTGTAATCCTAATACAGTGTATTTTTGTCCATCTAGCTTCCTGTAGACTGCCTATGGACGCTGGTCCTTGTCACGCATACATGCCCATGTGGGCCTTCGATTCTGCTGCGGGAAAGTGTGTGTCCTTCATATATGGAGGCTGCAAAGGAAATGGCAACAAGTTCAACAGCCAGAAAGAGTGTGAGGAGTCCTGCGGAGTGAGAAACGGTAGGACACACACATTACACATTTCATTTTTTCAAAGGTCCTTACAGGAAAAGAACCAAAACCGACAAATAAAACCTGGCATTTTAAAGTAGACAGACCAAAATGGTTCTTTCTAGTAAAGCGTATTACAATAATATTTAGCCCAGGTACAACTTTCACTTTTTTTACAGTAAAAAAATCATTCAGCATTTAGTGATATGGCTTCTCTGTCATGTGTCTGTATAACAGCAGGAGTTTGTCCAAGCACAAAATATGAAGCAGAAGTGTGTGCTAGGATACATTTTGTGTTGTGTGTCGATTAAAATGTTTTATTTATTTATCGCACCTTTTCTGAAGCTCAATTACACCTAGCATTCAAGTTATTTTATATATTTTTTTAAAATTGTAGTAATTTCACGTTTAATCTCAAAATTAATGTCAAAATAACATATTTTATTGTTCATTTAATGGCATCTTTTTATGATGGAGGGCATCACTGATACCAATACTGCTCCTGATTTCTCTATGAAATAGATTTTTTTTTTAGATCATGCTTTGTGTTTTTGCTGAATGAGCCCTGCTGAAAGGGGCTGAATGTCACTAAATGGCCAGACTAAATCTGAATCTCTATCCATACAGGCTAGGTGCCCTACTGAAGGGGAATCCAGTGTGTGCCGAATACTGTTCCCATGATGGTCAGTGCCCTGCCGGACCGAAATGCTGCTCAACAACCTCTGGTCAATTGCACATGCGTAGAATCAATCATACCTTTGCCATGTACCTATCCTATTTAAATAGTTGTATTTGTGCCGGTGGGAATCTCTGTGATTTTGATATGAGGTTGTCATGGCTGTGATTAAAGCATATTCAAAGGCATTGTTTGGAGTCTGTCTATTAATACTGCGTCGCAGGCTAGACACTAGAGGTCTTATTTTCATTCCCAAGTGATAATGCTGAATTGGAATACTAGAGACTTCTTGTAGAGTACAAATTTGTAGGCGTCTAGAAGCCGACGCCAGGTTGACTTAAGTCAGGTGCGTAGGAGCATTGCTACCACTATATGGGTTCAGTTTTAATTTTTTTATATATATGGGAAAGTTAACCAGTGTTAAGAAGCTGCTTCAGAATTTGAATTCATTAACAACCAGTCTGGGGGTCGTTATAGGGTTAGCCCACGGCCCAATGTATGAAAATCAAGGAAAAAAAGTCCAGTCCTTCAAAACACATATTTGAATATCATTGCATTACAGAAAGTGGAAAATGCTTGCCACATTCTTAGACATCCATTTTTCAGTAGTTGGATTGTAGTTTCTGTGACACTTGGTCACGCTCTCAAAGTGGTGGCATAAACTGAGATGACTTGACATCAAGCTCTTCCATGTATATTTATCACAGATGCCTAAATCACGCATTTAGGCATCTGACCGCAAACTATGGTTTTCTGAAAAAAATGTCTTTAGCCACTTTTTCACATAAGCAATCTTTGCTTGTGACCCACAAAACGACAAAAAACAAAGGTGGCTTATCTTTGATTTTGATACTCACAAAAAAAATCTAATCTTTGCTTATGACTCACAAAACAAAAAACAGGTGTCCCCTCTCTTTCATATTTCTTGATTCAGCAGACTCCTTGATGAATATGATTTTGTTAAATATTTAATGACTTCAGGAAGGGGCATGCCAACATAACAAACATAACACCCTCTTCCTGCTTACTCTATACTGGGTGTATATACTGTCTCCATCGCTAGCCAAAAACAGGATAAATTTTAAAGACTAATATAAAAAAGGCACCCCTTCCCTACCAATTTTTTTTTTACCAGGACTTCTGGTACATACTAGTGAATCCAAGTCAACTAGATTTAGACCCACAGATATATCGATCTTCTGTTTATCTGCAACACTGGTGATCAGTGATCTAAAAAAAAAGGCACAACACAAAAATAACTGCTACAGTATGGTTATCCCTACTTTAGAAACCAATTCCCTCGGTATTCGAATATAGAGTCAAACCAGTCCCATGTGTACATATCACTGTTAGCTTTGATTTGTGTCTAGTTGTATGTTTGAGTTTGGGTTCTTTTTTCCCTTGTGGTGAGGTTGTGTTTTCGGTTTAGAAAAAGTAATTTTTACACTCCCCGAAGTGATCCCAATTATGTCGTCACGTCGACGTTACGTCTAAAGTGAGCGACTGATAGGGAACTGTGTTGACAGAGTTGTCCAGAGCGTTTACATTTTTCCAGAATATAAAGTTTCTAATTGCATTAAATATTTGAATTACAAAAAAACATAAGACTTTGCTTTAAGATTCACATTTTACTGTAGTAGAACACAACATTTTGTAAGAGTCTCAGGGAAGTACACAGTCCAAACAATGGAATCATAAAGAGCAAACATTACTTTTTCTAAACTAAAAATACAACCCCACCACAAGGGATAAAAGAACCCAAACTAAAACATACAACTAGGCACAAGTCAAATCTAACAAGACGTGGAAAACACAATAGAAAAAGAAAACACCACAAAATGGTGTTCTGTGTCTGTCTCCCAAAAGTGCCCACCCCTAGAGGCGTGAGGAACGCAGCTATGGCCGCCACATAGACATTAAGCGTGGAAGGCGAGACCCCGTCAGAGAAGTGACTCTGGAGGAATTTCAGCACTGAAGCCACTGGGTAGTTAACTGGGTCCAACTGATGTTCTCTGCACCATAAAGTGAATACATTCCATTTTAATGCCTACAGTTTCCTCGTGGAGGGGGCTCTAGATTTTCAGATGGTCTCAACAACCTTAGTTGAGAGGCCAGCATTTACAAGTTGGTCCCCCTCAGGGGCCAGACCCACAGCTTTCACAGCTCCGGTCGAGGGTGATATATTGTGCCCCGGCCTGAGACAGAAGGTCCCTCCTGATGGGGATTTGCCACGGAGGGCCCGCTAGGAGAGCTATTATGTCTGAAAACCATACTCGGGCCGGCCAGTACGGGCTACTGCTGATCCCGTGCCGCCGGACCCTCTCTAGAACCCCTGGGAGCAGAGCTATCGGGGGAAATGTGTACAGGCGTTGCCTCGGCCACGCCTGCACCATGGCATCTAGTCCCAGAGGAGCTGCAAGTGTGAGGGAAAACCAGAGCGCACAGTGTGTGTTCTTGTGAGAGGCGAACAGATCCACTTCCGCCTGTCCGAACTTCCTCCATATCAACTCCACCGTCTCGGGGTGGAGTCTCCATTCCCGGGCCTCAGCCCCTGCCTCGACAGGATGTTTGCCCCCATATTTTTGTCCCCGGAAATAAACATTGCTCTGATTGAGAGTAGTTTGCCCTGGGACCACAGAAGAACCTGGTGCACCAGTCTGCATAGAGGCCAAGCTCTCAGGCCCCCCTGTCGATTTATATATGAGACCACCGACGTATTGTCTGTTCGTACTAGAACATGATACCCACTGATGTCTGGAAGGAAATGTCTGAAAGCCAGAAATACTGGCAACATCTCCAGGCAATGGATGTGCCACGAGAGATGGTAGTCTCCTTCCATGGACCCCTGGTGTAGCGGACCTCCATGACCACTCCCCAGCCTGTGAGGGACGCATCCGTGGTCACTATTTTTCTCTGACACGGTGCTCCCAACACAGGGCCTTGGGACAGGAACCATGGTTTCTTCCACATGACCAAAGAACGAAGGCATCTGCGTGTTACTTTGATCTTGCAAAATGGGTTCCCCATTGGGGAAAACCCTCTGGTCCTGAACCACCACTACTGGGCCCTCATATACAGCAGGCCAAAAGGTATTAGGGGAGAGCCGGGACAGTTGAAACACTTTTCAGATAAACGTCATATTCTAAGATAAGGTTACAGATAGATTATTTTTTGTGATCAACAACTCACATATGTGTTCTCTTAGTATCATGTGTTTTTCGGTACAAATATAGAATGATTTAAGTAAAAAATTACTTTGAACAGTAGTTGTGCTTTGTTTCAATTTCATTGCAAGTTGCAGCACAGGGGTGGAAAAGATGAAAGAAACATAACAGTTTAAACAGCAACTATTCATCTAATGCTTGTTTTTATTAACAATACCTGACAAGTAACTTATGTACATATTGTTACAAACATATTTTGTTATTTATTTTAAATAAAAATTTCGCCATTTTCTTTATATATATGAGTGTGATTTGACAAACAATGCCAAATAAGACAAACAGTCCACACAGAACGCTTGCTGAAGACCAGAAAGCTGACGCTGTTGTGATCCGGCGTCCTTTTATAGCTTCCGCATCACCGTCACATGCAACGACGCAAGCAACACATATCGAGATTGGACTAGTTCCATACAGGCTTCAGACGCATCACGCTGAAGGCGTTCCCCATTGTGTCGATTCTCGACGCACCGTGAGTTCCCTCGAAAGGGAACTGATGTTTTGAACATTCAGAAAACATTCAGAAATAAAGTTTTCATAACTTAATGGGAATGTTTAACAAAACATTCTAAGAACATATTTTTGTTATCTGAGAATGTTGTTCTAAGAATGTTATCACTCAACATTATGAGAACATCAGTCAAGTACAAAAAAACATCACAAGGACATACTAAAAACGTTGTTCTAAGAACGTTTTATCTCAACGTTTCGAGAATGTATTTTAACCACAAACATTATTTCAGGAAAAAAAACGTTTACATAACGTTAGTGAAAGTTATGGGAATGTTCCCTGTTATCTGGGTTGCACCACACGCGTCTTGGATGATTTCTCAATAGGCTACTCTTAATCACTTGCACCAGTCACCTCTTAGATGATTTCTAAATACTCTTAATTATTTACAACACACGCCTCTTGGATTATTCTTAAAACTCTTAATTACTTGTACCACACGCCTCTTAGGTGATTTCTCAACACTCTTAATTACTTGTACCACACGCCTCTTAAGTGACTACGTTTACATGCAGCCAATAACCCGTTCAAAACCGGAATATTAGCAACAACCCGGTCGCGCACAGCCATGTAAACACCGGCAAAACCCCGGATATGCTCATATCCCTTTTTTTAAAAACCGGGATATTATACCTGGGGTACCCCTTTACTAACCCGAATATTTGGTCTTGTAAACGCGTTTCGGTAGCCTGGGAAAACCCAGACCACTTCCGGCAAATTTAGATTTGCTCTGCAAGTGGGTCTGGCAAAGAGCCCATTGAAACCCATTTCCAATCCGTCGAAATCGCGGCACCAATCAGAAACGTTGGGGCGGGCTTTACACGATGACGACAGAGCAGAGACGGTGACGCAGATTTTGTACATTACAAAGATGGATGTCGCCGTGGAACATCACAACATCACTCGTTCGAATCAGCTATCACGTTTGTTTCAAGCGATTTAAAATGGTCATTTTCGTTTACATAAACATGTTTCTCCGTCGCTCTGCATACGTCATGTCATTCATCGCTCTGATTGGTTTTAGATCTATCCGACGTCCGTTGGTGACGCCCCTGTGGAAATGAATTGTCTTTGGAGCTTTGCCAGGCCCTTAGTTACAACTGAGAGTGGTCTGGGTTTTCCCAGGCTAGCGTTTCTGCATATCCCCATCAAAATGTGTGTTCTGCGCATGTTCTATTCGCAAGGAATCTTGGTCTTTTGAGTAGAGACGGCGCATAAAAAAACCTGCGTGCAGTATAGTGGAAGTAAACAAGTCGAGGTTAACATGGCGACACGCAGCACAGCACCACACTTTTGGAGCGAGGAGGAGACCAATTTCTTTATATGTGTGGCATAGCTCCAGCTACATTTCCCATCTCTTGCTCAATTTCTCTCCTTCTATTAATAAAGACCATGAGGCACAGTAGTGTCAAGTGCTGCTGGTGGATCAGTACCAGCGCCAAAGCGCAAACAAAGACTATCGCTATCTGCCCCAAACTATTCATTATCCGCCTGCTGCTGCTGTTGTTGTTGTCTTTGGATACAGGAAGAAGAATCGGAAATGATTAATTAAGAAATGATAAGAAATGATTAAATTAAGACGCATATTGCGTCTTAATGTTGTCCGTACGTCCAGACGCTAACCGTGCGTCGCCGTTTACATCGGGATATTGGCGACTGATTACACATTCCATGTATACAGGAGCAAATCTCTCTGCTCACGCATGTAAACGGGTTATCCCGAATGTTTCAGAAACCCGAATAGTGACCTTAACCCGACCATAACCCGAATTTGAACAGCTTGTAAATGTAGTCAGTGATTTCTCAACACTCTTAATTACTTGTACCACACGCCTCTTAAGTGATTTCTCAACACTCTTAATTACTTGACACACGTTATTAGCCTACTCGATACTCTCTTTCACTCAATCATTCATTTCAACACATTCATTCATACCCATTCATTCATACCCATGTGCAATTTTGAGATCTGGAACCCCATTTCTCAATTTTAAATTTAGGTTCCAAATTGGTGAGGGCTTTTAATAGTTACCACTACCCAGGCTTAACCGACAGAAGACTGGCCAATTGCTTTCTTTATTTTTGGCACCAGTTGTTTTGTGTAGCCTGTGCCAATCTGCCTGTTGTGGTTCCGACCTCTTACCGTCTCCTGGCTGTGCTCACCAATTTATGCCGTAAAAGTATAAGAAATCACTCAAGTCACAGAGTTTCAGATGCCGGTGAAGACAACAAAGCCGAGATGCCTGCAGAACAACCTCAGTCAATACTTTTTTTATTTACAACTTGCCCCCCAACTTTACTGAGGCATAGTGCACTCTGAGACATAGTGCACTCTGTGACCTGAGGCCTTCTCTGAGTTTTGCACTACAGGCTGTAAAACATATCTTAATGAAAAAAATGTTTTGACTTAAGCGCAATTTATCCGTATGTACTTTATTATAACTAAATATATTTGTGGCACACTATAATTTGGTATACTTAATGTCTGTCAAAATGGATTAACTAATTTTGGTGCTAAATGCATTTGAGTTGTTCAACTTTGTATTAAAAGTTGTATTAAATATAATTGTTTGTGCTAAAGTGGAACTATTCCAAGTATACTTAAAACACATTGCTCACTCACTACAAAAAACTAGACTACACCACTGCTCTCTCTGTATTCAAAGTGCAAACAGAGACCAAAACAGAGACCAGCCACAACTACAACGTCCAGAGATAGCCTAGGTTTGATATTGGGAGACGGGCTATTGTATGCAGTCTATTGAAAGACGGGCTATTGTATGCATGCATATTCTATGCTTATGATGGCGATATCGCGAGACAGCTTTTCACTCATCGAGAAATCTCGTCACACCCCTAATAAGGTGTCTCATCTTGGCCCAGACAGCAGCAACATGGCGGATTACTTACAACCCCGCTAACGACTGACAAGTTGATTAGTGAACTTGATAAACTAAGGAAAAATATAACTGGTGAACCACGCTGTTGAATTCGTCACTGGAGTCCCTCCAATCGTCAATTGCTTCTATCATGTTAATTTTGCCAAAGTTCTAGGCGATGTCCTTTCTGCCCCACCAGAGCTTGACAGAGTCCATCGGAGCCTGAGACCTAAACTAAGGCCAAAATCCCCGTTCGGTTATAATGCGATTTCACCGTTATATTGAGAAGGAAGCTGTGCACAAGTGCAGGGGCGAGGGCCGCGAAAGAGATTCCGCGCAAGGGGCATAGAATCAAATTCTATAAAGACTTCTGTGCTTCCGTGGCTAAAAAGAGAGCCTCGTTCAACAATGTGAAGGGCCTGCTGTATAAACACGGTGTTCGTTTTGGCATGATTTATCCGGCCTTCGTGTGTCATACAACGATTATGAGTACTACTTCTACAGGAAAAAACTTTTGAATCTACAATCAAAACTTTGCTGAGTAACTTAATGGATGATGACATATAGGTACTTCAGAGACTATTCCTTTTTCCTGTGAGTGCCTGTGACAGCCGGGTATAAGATCTCACAATCACAAACTCAAACTCATCGGGCCCTATTTTAACGATCTGAAACGCAAGTGTCAAAGCGCAAAGCGCAAGTAACTTTGTGGGCGGATCCCGGCGCTGTTGCTATTTTCCTTGCGGGATAAAAGCCTCTTGCGCCCGACGCAAATCTAAAAGGGGTTGGTCTGAAGTAGCTTCATTATTCATAGGTGTGGTTTGGGCGTAACGTGAAATAAACCAATCAGAGCGTCCTCTCACATTCCCTTTAAGAGCAGGCGCGCTTGTTCCGTGGCGGATTGCTATTATAACGGCGGATTTGCCAGCGCACGCCAGGAGCGGTTCACAGCCGAGGGAACCGACGTTCTCGTCAGGGCCGTAAAACACAGAGAAGTGACATTGGGGATGATGGGAGAAACACACCCAAATTAGCTTTGGTTAAACAGGCATATAATTTGGGTAAATGTGTAGCCTAATCTAGCCTAGATTTTTAATTTTTTTTAAATCTAGATAGATCTTTTTCACATCTTCACGGACACAACAATGATTTCCCTCGTGTGTTAATATTTTTCCTTGTAATAATGTATGATTTGCAAAAATGAAAACTGCTGCATCTGTTTATATTAGAGAATCAAAGTGGATGCGCGTTAACATTATGGCCAAGCACGCGCCCTTAAAATACCATATCACTAACGTGCAACGCGCCACTGTCTTTAGACTGTTTTTTTCCTGGTCAGTGGCGGAATTGCTTTCTAAAACTGGAAAATAACACCATGGAAGTTTTGCGCCGGAACACGCCTCCTCTTTGCGCTGAACCGCCCCCGCGAGCGCAAGTTCATTTCCTAATTTACCGACGTGCATCTGTGGAGGGAAAAGTCCGCTGTGCGCGGGTGCAAAATAGGAATGATACATGCGTCGGTGTTCAAATTCAATTGCGCTGGGTGCAAGATAGGGCCCATCGTCTTGGTCAATTAGACAGAGGCAATTGACTAATACCTTTAGGTGCCGCTCCATGGTTGCTTATTTCTATAAGTATGCTATTTAGTCTACATAGATCTGTACACAATTAAGGTAAGACTATAGGCTATCTAACCTACCAGAAGTCATGACACTCCCTTACCAATAAGCTGACCAACTTAACTTCCTTCAACTTGTATAACTTATATAATTATGCCATGGTTTCCCATGTACACTTAATTAGAATAATACTGCAATTATCAGAGGTTGAGGCTCACCCTATTTAGAGTGTCTAGCAACACTGTTATTCTACGTGAAAATTAAATTATTAGCCTCTCCAGTCTGAGTACACATGACTACTGCCAATTCTTTTGGCGGATCTCTAAAATTTCAGTTGGCGTGCCCCAATGCTCCACCTAAACTGAATTTAAGTCCGTTAACTATCTTCACTGCTCAGGCATGTCATTTGCACGTTGAATTACCTCACTCAAAGCTCTCAGATAAAGCCAAAGTGCAAAATCTGTGGATTTGGATTTGATCTAAATGATCAAATGGATAATACACTCCAAACCTTGCTTCCTTATCTAGTCACTAGATATACAGTGTGTGTCGGACACTTAGGCGTTTTTAAATGTGTTCATGTTTAAATAATAAGGATTTTTAGAGAAATGCAGAAGTTAACACATGCATGATGTCAAAACTTAATATGCCAACCGATTCCATTAAGTTTGGAAAACCCTGCACCCTTTGGACAGTTTTGTGAATTGCAATGTAATTGTATGACTCTTTCTAAAATGCAAGGGTTATCAGGATGTTTTAGTCATAGTTAATAAGCTCCTAATGTGGGTCAAAGTTTTTACCACCAAGAAAGGCAGTGCTGTCTTTACAGCAAAAATACTGGATTGAGACATCCTTCCCAGAAGTAAATGTCACACATTGTTTCCAAGGGTGTAAGTTTGATTTTTTAATTAGTGGGGAGATCCCCGGAAGCTGAGGATTCAGGAAATGAATAGAATAATATATTAAAGTCCACCTGTGGTGAAAATCAAGTTTTTAATGTTGTTTATATGTCTATGTGGTGTTTTTAATGTGCTTTAAGACAAACCATGTGCAGATTCATAAGTCAACACCAATGCGGAGTATTTTCTCCTTAAAACTGCAGTGAAACAAGACTCAAAAGTTTTAAAAACCAGGTTTGAAATCGCTGGTGTTTCTGACGTCACAATAGTGCAATGCTTTATAGTGCATAGTGAAATGCAATAATCTATAGCAATGTGTCTACTGTCTTGTTCCTTGCTATTTAAAGAAGCCAAACACATCTACGTCTGTCATTAACATAAATTAACTGTTGGCATATTTTTTTCACATAAATATTGTCTAGTTTGTCCAGCTGGACATGGCACACAGCATTAAAATTAGAGGCACACAGTCTCACTTGTGTCATTGTTCTTCGGAGCCATTTTTTTTTCAGTCTCCTAAGAGCACTTAAACTCTTTTCAGCCTCAGCTGAGAATGGGATGACTAAAAGCAGCCTGACAAGGGTTTCAACTTGATCAAACAGGCCCCCGCTTCAGCGAGACCAAGCCTTCAACACACCAAGACCCACTCCTAAACATAACCCTTACAGAAACCTGTGCAAAACTCAAGAATTAAATAGAAACATTTGGCATATTTATAAGCCTTTTTAACTAGTGAGCATACATTAAATAGCTGGTTGTCACAGTCTTTCAGTTTAAGTGCCCCTCACAAAGAAGTGTACAAATACACACAAACACACACACAACACACGTGTTTAGGCTTGCCCCGTCGCCCGTTCAGCCTCAGTCCAAGTCAAAGCCTGCATGAGCTCCGAAAGCGCAACCCTTTTCCCACGCACCAGGGCCCCCGTCCCAAGATAACATCTGACCCTGAGCCGTAGAAGCCATCCTGATCGGTCAGGAGAGAAGAAGAGAGGGCTAAGTCCCGCCGAGGCCAGACCACCTCGAAGAAGTCATGCGTTTACCTTCCAACCCCCGGTTCAAACTGTAAATGCTGGGCCCGTCCCACACACATTGTTCGCACCCAAGAAAACTTCCACTGTGATAGCGCACCCACTGTCAATAAAGAGCATTTTTCCTCTTCGCAACAACGCGGTCATCAGTACCTTGCCTACCGAACTACCGTCCGAAAGACTTCAGACATGGGAAGCCATCTCGGGCGTATCACTCTGGGTTCTGTAGACTATAAAAGACTATAAAACAACCTTTATTTATTTAAGGAGAGAAGACTCACTGAGATTAAAATCTCTTTTACAGGAGTGTCCTGGCCAACATAGGCAGCTGAGTTTGCATGTACAGTTATACATCAGTTACGATATACAAAAATATATATACATTTACACACCATTCATTTACTCTGAAGATTACTTAATACATTTTTAAAATTGACTACAAGACACCAACTTCATCTCATTGTGGATAAGATTCCATCTGAGGTTGCAGCATATTTAAAAGAGGTTTTACCAAGCTCGGTTCTGGCAAAATGCACATACAGATTGTAATTTGATTCAGAATGTAATGAGTAATTTTTTGTTTCCATTTAAAAAAAAACAACACAGATAAGAGGGTAGATAACCCAATATAGCTTTATATATCAACAAATACCAGTGCCTTTTTTTAAATTCAGAAGAAATTTTAGAGTTTGAAAAAAACATGCATTTAGTTTTTTTCCCTTTAAAACCAGCTTCAAAGCACAAAACCTATTTTGGATGATATCAAAAGCAGATTGTAAAAAAGCCACAGATTGCTGCTTAGAGGAAGCCTGAACAATAAATAATAGCATCATCTGCATAAAAACGAAAACCTTCTATTATCAATTTCAAAATCCAGACAATTGATACATGCTGAATAATAGCAGCCCTAACACAGATCCTTGAAGTACTTTCTTAACCACCTCCAGTGGATCTGACTGAATACTTTCCATAACTTCCTTTAAATAAGCAGTGAACCATAAGATTACATTTTCTGATAGTCCTACTGATCGAAGCCTTTTTAATAACAAATCATGATCCACAGTGTCGAAGGCCTTTGATAAATCAATAAAAACACAAGCACAGTGTTTCTTGTCATCTAAGGACTCCACTATGTCGTGCAAGACTTTTAAAATGGCTGTAGACGTACTGTACCCTTTACAGAATCCGGATTGGTTAATATAAAAAAATATTATGACTATTTAAATATCGTGTCAATTGCTCACTAACAAATTTTTACAAAGTTTTGAGAGAATACAAAGTTTAGATATAGGTCTATAATTGTCCATTATAGAAAGGATCGCCCCCCTTTTGACAGACAAACTACAAATGCTGACTTCCAGATCAGTGGAATTTTGTTAGTTAATAAAGAAAGGTTAAACAAACACATCTTTGTTCCAGCTTTTGGTCCAGTAGTTAAACAGCTTTGTTCCAGCAGTGATTTATTTTATGAATAGTATTAAGATGGAGTAAATTGTTTTAGTGTGATTTTAGTGTCTTGTTCGGTTTGTATGCATGGTGTTATCGTCTATATGTCTGAGAAATAGCCTAAACTTGTTCTCTGGAACTTAATTTTACCTACGGGTACAAATAAAAAGCAACCAACCAACCAACCAACCAATCAGTGAGGGAGAAATAAGATCAGCCCCTAATTTTAAAAACAGTAGCCTATTTGTCTAGTGGACTAGAAGTAAAGTATAAAATTATAAGTATTTAGCATAAAATAAAAAAAGCTCAAATAAAGTAATGGTAAAATTGCCTCAAAATTTTACTCTAGGCTACATGTAGCCTACTTAGTTACATTCATCACTGCATATGAGGTATGACATCGCTTATTATTTACTTTTTTTAGGTATTTATGATTCAGTGATAGCTGCTGAAGATATTTTACACATCTAAACACAATTAATAATTTAATATACTTCTAAATAATTAAAGCATAATATAAATAGGCTAGATGTCTTATTGAATTTATAACTAATGAAAGCATGATTTAAATAGATGTTTTACTTAACTTATAACTAATGGCCCTTTGCAACTTTTTTCTTTATTTATTTCAGGTATCTGTCAACACGAGACTCATTCAGATCAATAGCTTTTAGCTACAGGGTGGGTTACTGCACAGTGGCAAGGGTGGTAAAAAGAAGTTTGTGAGGCAATATGGTCTCTCATGGTCCAGGAATACATGCCTTCCCTGAACAACATCACTGGAAGAGGATCGCTAAAGACTTCCATAGGGAGGGACGGTGGGACCCTCTGTGCCTCCGACTTTGGCAAGGCCCTCCACCAGGGAACCCTCGATCTGCCAGAGGATGCACCTTTACCAGGAGCAAAAGACCACCAGCCTGTGTCACATGTGTTTGTGGGTGACGAGGCTTTTCCTTTGAAGAGGCACCTTCTCCGAACCTACCCAGGAAAACACCTCGACCGAGACAAGTGTGAGTTTAATTACCATCTTTCCCATGCGAGGCGGATGGTGGAGTGCACATTTGGGATACTGCCCAATGGAGACTTTACCACAGAGTGCTTGGTGTCTCACCAAAATTGGCAGATGCAGTGGTGAAGGCCACTTGCATCCTTCACAATTTTGTACGTTATGAGGATGCTGATAAAGAGGGAGGAAGTTGTGCCCCCCTGCCATCAGAGCCACAGTTTGCCATGCAGCCCATCCAGTGAGCAGGCAGCTACAAAGCCACTAGGGAAGTACTGGAAATAAGGCAAAGGTACACCACCTATTTCTCCTCTCCAGCAGGTGAAGTTGCATGGCAGCATTCTGTCATCTAATGCCTCATACTCCCACCACCATCAGGACCACTGCCATCAGTACTATCTAGGACCACCACCAATTAAAAATAAAAAAAGGCTCTTTTAAGAGCCACCCATAACCTTAGATAATTAGCATATTTCCTTTCACTAACAACAAGTACAGTTATGAATAAAATAAAATACCGGGACTGTCGCCAGGAGAATTTACCCGCCTCACCCTCATACTGTTCCGGTCCCTTCGAGCCCCGCAATTTGAGCCGCTCCAAGTGGCCGGCTTACGGGCCCTGTCGCTAAAGACTGTAAGGTAATTCTCAAGCCCAGCAATGGATACGTACCTAAAGTGATCTCTACTCTGTTCAGAACACAGGGTCTTTACCCTGTTAGCTCTCCCCGCCTCAGAGGATGAGCAGGGTGCAAACTACTTTGCCCGGTCCAGGCCCTTAGAACTTATGTGAAGCGCTCTAGCCAGTATCAGCAGTCAGAGCAGCTCTTTGTGTGCTTCCGAGTCTGCTCTAAAGGGCTGTCAGATCGGAATGCCCAATTGGAGTGAGGGCTCATTCCACTAGAGGGATGGCCTCCTCCTGGGCTTCCATTCGGGACATTTGTGCGGCAGCCTTCGTTTGGTTTTATAACCTGGACGTCCCTACCCTAATAGTGGTCAGGACTGTATTTGCTGAGGCTCTAGTGTCGTGGCCTGAGCCTTGCTAGTTAGCCTATGCTTTCTAAGGTCCCTCGTAGTGGCGCCCAAGGGCTGGGCTCATAGGACAGCTTCTGTTCTGCACTTATTTCATGGTGCTGTGGTATATCGTTCTCCAAAGCGTGATTACTGGTCCAGTTTCTAACATACCCTCGGTTCCCTGAGATAACAGCTGCACGTGAGTCGCTTCTTAATCGAAAGATTCTGACGAAATGGCATTCAATGGCGACTTAAATAGGCACTCGGCTCCGCCCATTTTGGCGTGATGAAATGCCATAGGTTTGTGCAGCTGCACAAGCGTAAACAAATTAGGCTTTATTATTCTGAGAAAACTCAGTTTTCCCCAAAGCGTGATTCACACAATCCTCGTTCCCTTTACCTTTCTTTGAGGCTTTGATGTCTTTTAACAAAGAAATATTACTTTGAAATAAAATTTTGGTATGTTTTAGCTTACCTCAAGGGCATCCAAGTTGTAGGTGTCTTTGTTTCCACAGTAGTTTCAATTTTGATATTTTTAGGTCAAAACCGTTCTTGTCTGTCAGTCATATAATTGCAGATCTATGGTCACTGTCTCAAAGAGCATGCACAGAGTCCAAATTAAACAATTCCCCATCGTAAGTACACATTGATGGCCTAAGACACAAAACGAGCAGTTTGTGTGAAAAACCAACAGTATATGACTGACAGACAAGAACGGTTTGACCTAAAAATATCAAAATTGAAACTACTGTGGAAACAAAGACACCTACATCTTGGATGCCCTTGAGGTAAGCTAAAACATACCAAAATTTTATTTCAAAGTGAACTATCCCTTTAAGGTTGAACCACTGTAGTCACATAGAATATTTTAACAATGTCTTTACTTCCTTCCTTGGCCTTGAAAGGTCTTACGTGTTGACATGAGTGTGAGTAATTAATGACAAAACATTCATTTGTGAACTAACCCTTTAATAATACATCTTCAGCAGTTAAAAACTGTTTTCTTCTGATGGTTGACCTATAGCTTACATGTGGTGTCAGCCATTTTGACTCATGTGCTATCCACAGGCTTTACCCACAATACATTTCTCAATGTCAAAAAGGCGTAAGTGCAGTTACGTCATTTTGGTACCAACTGGCTCAGTTTATTCAGTGTGTCTTTTGGTTTCTAATGAATAACTCCAAATTGATTAATTAATTAATTCACGTGCACTTTTGGCTGTAGAAAAAGCTCATCAAGAGCTTTCATTTGATATAGGCCTATATATCTCCATTTAACCCAAAATGTCACTTATACGCCCATCTGGTTCTCACCCCTCGATGAGATGCTCTTCCATTATATCTGCATAGTATCCGTTCATCAGCTAACAAAGAAACTGGGCTGAGACATTTCGAGATTAAAACAGCTTGAACAGTTTCATTGCCAGGCAGATGAATTTAATGTCAGATTCTCTTTTGATGTATGGGATGGTTTTGACTGAAGCAATACAAAAGGCACAAAATCAAGTTCAGGATGCATGGGGGGAAAAAAGGGGGAAAATAGTATTGTGCCTGGGGAAATTATTTACGGAAAGAAATTGCAGCATTCAAGTTTAGAACCACGATGAAATGGTTCCTATGTAGATTTATTAGTCACCCCTTCAGCTGTGAAATTGTTAGGTAAGACTAGATATTAGTCATTATAAATTAGTTTGTACGCCTAAATTTTACATGAGACGGTGAAATGCTGTAGGATGGAGTCATGGGGAAGAACCCTGTATTTTAGCCATCCTCATGATGAAGATTTGGCGGGTGGGAGCTAAGATGGTAATCTTACACCAAACTGTGAGTTACTCCATGGATGGAACTTCACAGTGGTGCTGTTAATTTGCCAATTTTTTAGCTCATAAGCCAAGGTGCTCAGTATATCCAAATGATGGGGTGTGTTAATATTTCCCTCATCAATGCCATCATCTAATCCTATAAGTGGAAAAGTAACATGGGCAGAATTAACAGCACAGTAACTGATTTGGTGATGGACAGCCGCCCTGCAATTTAACAGTCTAGGCAGCGTTTCCCATACAACAACGTAACTCCCTGATTAACTAAAATGGTACAAAGAAATCAACTAGCTGTAACTATTCCCAAAACGGTACTGGGTCAAATGTGTTAGTTATTAAATAGTAGTTGAGTAATATCTTCTTTTAATTTATCAGTTTAAGTTTGAATCAATGCCAGATCAATTAAAGACATGGCATCTGAGGACTATTTCTAATTTTTCTCAGTTATTTTGCTTTATTTCCAGATTCAAGCATAGGCTGCTACTGAGAGCACATACGCACATGCTTCAAAACCGGCAATTTAAATCTCTCGACAAACTAAAAGACATGAATTCAATTTGTATATATTTAAAATGAAAGATATTGATTGTATTGAACATCAGCTTGCTTATTTTGCTCAAGATAAGGGTTTATTAAGCATACAAAAAGAAACTATGCTTCTAACCACAGGTGGAGAGCTGCAATTCCAACCACTTTTCGATGCTGTTTGCGAATGTTCGTTATGGTTCTTAGAGCTACTAAGTAAAAATTACTTAATTTTTCTATGGCAAGTTTTTGCATGAATATTTTTTAAGTAAATTTCACATATGGAATTAAGTAAATTCTACTTAACTAAGTTAAGTGAAAGTTACAATGAAAATAAGTTATTTCAACTTGGCTAGTAAAAGGTTGAGTAATAATATCTATTTAGTAGAAGTTTCCTTTGCAATACATTTCACTCAAACAATAATAACATTGAATTAAACCACACTTTTTAAGTATATGCTTTACTTAGATGTTTCAAGGTAATTAATACAATAGATATTGTGTGAGACACCATGTCTACATTTTTCAGAAGTGAACGCAGAGACCTCAATACTGGTAGACAATACACAATGACAGTAACATTTGAATGATCGTTTGTGTGTTTGAATGTGTATTTTCGAGTAGAAAATTAACTGTCAAATGTCACAAAATGGCAAGTTACTAATCCTAACAACAAAAGCAATGAAAAAACAGCGTAAACATAGCTGGAAAACCGTTAAAAATCAACCTAATTAATTAATCAAGGCCCAATGCATGATGGGAACACCGTATCAGAAAAGTTGAGTAATTTTACCTAATTTTATAACGTTGATATTTATGTTATCATTTCTACACACTTGAATTGAGAATTATATAGAATTTACTTAGTTTTTTTTTTATTCTTGCCTGAACTAACTTTTTCATGTAAATTACATTTTTTTTTTTTGTATTTACTTCTGCCACAGACCATTAAACCACAAAATCATTTTTATCAGTTTGGCTAACAATGCTTTTGGGAAACGCATTGAGATTTGTGCAATCTGAATGCTGCACCCAAACTGACAATTCTAGTATCAAAATGATACACCTGCCAGACAACTTGTTTAGGGTATATGACTTAATGTTGAGATGACACATGGCAAAAGTGTTAAAGGGAAAGGGTAAAAATAGAAACAGGCAATATGACAATATGGCAAATTGACTGCCTACAACAGTACATTTGTCAGCCATTTGTCAAGTGGATGCTGCACATTGGTGGTGGTTGAGGAGAGATTCCCTGACATGATTGTAAAGCGCTTTGGGGTGTACAGTAGTACATATGAAAGCGCAATATAAATGCCTCATTCATTCATTCATTCATTCATTCATTCATTCATTCATTCATTCATTCATTCATTCATTCATTCATTCATTCATTCAGTACTAATAGCTATCAGTTTGACCTTGAAATAAACAGAAGGGAATTATTCCTGGTGGATTGAAGGGAAGAATGTAATAAGCAATTCAAAGCCAGATGTATGAATTTTCCAGATGTGACAAAGCTGTTCTAACAATGAGAAATTGAAAAAAATGTAAAAGCTTTTTTTGTTTATTTTAATGGCACACACTTTGTTTGTGGTAAACGAAACAAGTTTTTTTTTATAAGTGATAAATTTACAGAATGGAGTACAGGCACTTTATGAGGCGTTTGAGGTTTAGTTCTATTGCTAACATTTCAGAGGAAGTGCATGTAATGAGGAAGATTGTTTTATAAAATCGAATGGCTCTTGATATACTGGCCTACCAGGAAGGAACATGCAAATTGATTGCAATTGAGTGTTGATTGCAATTGAGTGTTGTTCACATATCCCAGACAACACTGGAAGAGCAGTGAACTGCATGAACAGGTAGGCAAGGCAGGACAGGGCAAGGCAAAGCAAGGCTAGGCAATTTATTTATATAGCACATTTTAAACACAATGGTAATTAAAAATTATTTAAATAGAAATGGAATTAACAGATATATTTTGTAGATGCATAAGAACAATAAAAGCAGAGTATAAAAATGATTAAATAAAACAGTTATAAAAATAATTAAAATAATAAAAAAGAGGATACTGTATATATATCAGATAAAGTGCAATCAGTTGGACGGACGTACACAGTGCTCATTCAGTAAATGCACAGCTAAACAGATGTGTTTTGAGTCTGGATCATCCATGGAGAAAGGTGCCATCAGAATTAGTTTTATATGTGTGTTGACCTTGCAAAGCTGACAATGGGAGTGGGAGCAAAAAAAGCAACGGAAAAGACATGTTAATTGTGTAACAGTATGTACTCTTACTATATACAGTGAAAAACTGTAATAGCTCTCACGGGAAATTTCATGTAGTTTTACAGTAAAATACTGTTAAATGTACGGATTTTGTAAAAAATACGGTACCAATTTTTATGTTTTACATCATTAGACTAAAATTTACGGTAAAAAACTGGCAGCTGGATGCAAGCGATTTACCGTAAAAAATATGGTAGTAACATTTTTGGTTTTACGGCAGTCATCTAAAGATTAAGGTAAAAAACTGGCAGCTGTGGTTGTCAGTACCTTACCGTAAAAAATACAGTAGAAATATTTTAGTTTTTACGGCACTAAACTAAAATTTATGGTAAAAAACTGGCTGGTTGCAAGTGCTTTACCGTAAACAAGACGGTAGTGATATTTTAGGTTCCCTTTCGAGGGAACTCGCGATGCGTCGATGACGCTTTGGGAACGCCTACAGCGTGAACGTATCTGAAGCAGCTGTGTCAACTTAGTCCAAAGGAATGAATGAATGAGCGCCACGTGCGGGGTGACGTCATGACCAGGAAGATACAAAAGCGAATCCGGTGAAACCGGCACTTCAGCTTTTTTGCCTCAGCAAACAAATCTGTGTACTGACTGTCTGTCTATTTACTGTTGTCTGTGATTTATATATATATATATCTTAGGAATATGGCGAAACAATTATACAGGCTGTGTGCTTCTCCCTGCCCGCGTTATTTAATGGGTGGGGACACACACGAGCTGTGTGTAATGTGTTTGGGAGTGGAGCATGCGGTGTCAGCCTTCGAGGGGGCTGACTGCCAGCATTGTGAGATGCTTCCGCTTCGCATGCTCCGCTCCCGTCTGTCACTCTTCGAGGAGAGTGGTCAGGCTCGCGATCCTCAGGGTGCAGGACCCGCTGTTGCCGAGGCAGCACGGGAGAATGCATTCCTGGGGATCGCAAAAGGATCTCTCAGAAGGGTTGGAGACGGGTCCGAGGACCTATCTCCTTCCTGTCCTGGGAGATCCAGCGCTCTCTCTCCGGTGTCGGAAGCCCGCTCTGCGGCTTCTTCTGCCCGGGTAGAGAGCCCAATGCTTCAGTGCTCTAGCTCTGAGGAGGTAGATGTACAAAGCATTGGCAGTGACACAATCACTGGAGAAGGGGACTCGCCATCCTCTTCTCCAGCATATGAGGAGCTAGTGTAAGTGATAACTCGTGCTTTGGATAAATAACATATTGAATGGCCAGCCGAGAAAAGGGGCGCTCGTCCGAAAAGCAAATTAGACGAGCGTTTCTTATCTTCTAATATTTCGCTTCCACCACGAGGTCTTCCTTTTTTTCCTGATCTTCACAGTGAGCTGTCTAGATCGTGGGATAAACCGTATTCTTCTCGGCTCTTTAGTCCTCAAGTTCATATTTATTCGGGGATTAGAGGGCTGAGAGAGCATGGTTAGGAGTCGATGCCTCGGGCTGAACAGACGCTCGCGAGTTATCTGTCACCCGGTTCAGCATCGTCTCTGGAGACCTCGGCTTTGCCCACTAAGCCATTAAAAATGACATCTACATTAGTGGGCAAAGCATATACGGTAGCAGGTCAGGCTGGAGCGTGTCTGCACACTATGGCACTGCTCCAGGCATATCAGGCTGATCTGCTGGGGGGATTTGGATAAAAGTGAGGGAGTTGGTCCCGAGGAGGTTCAAGAACTTCGTCGGGCCACAGATTTATCTCTCAGGGCTACTAAGGAGACCGCCAGAGCAATTGGGCGGTCTATGGCAGCCCTTGTAGCCACTGAGAGGCACCTCTGGCTTAATCTGGCAGATTTAAAAGACAAAGACTGTGCTTTTCTATTGGATGCTCCTGTCGAGCCTTCTGGTCTCTTCGGCGACTCCGTCAATTCGGTCGTTGATAGATTCCAAGAGGGCTAAGAAGCAGTCAGAGGCGTTTAAAAAAAATTCTCCCTCGCCGAGTCCAACCCCCTGGGGCTGCTGTGCGTGAGCAGTCCCAGCCGTCAGGCTCCTCATATAGAGGTCAGCAAAAGGAGAGTGTTGCGTCTCGAGCACCTCCGCAAAAATACTGGAAGCAGACGCAACACTCTCAGTCGAAGTCTTCAAAGCCGAAACCGGATCTGAGGACCATTCTTTAGGCTAAGAAGGCTCAAAAAAAAAGGGTCCTGATGCCAATGGCGTCAGACCAGTGAGGGCAGCCCCACCCGGGGGTGCAGCGGGTCACACCTCAGTATACGGTGTCCGTTCCACCTCGGTGTCCTCAGGGGACCAGTCTGCCAACCCCACTGTGCCACCAGTCTGCCAACCCCACTGAACCACTGTGCTTCGGGGCGCAGTGGTTTCCAGCGAATGTCTGGCGCAATGTCGACCCGACATTGCGTCGGACATGAACCTTCTGAGGGGGGTTAAAAAAAAACAGTCAGTTCGGGTAGTTCCTGCCGGTATGTTTCAGGTCCCCGAGTTGAGTGTCTCAGTTACACCAAAGACCAGCCCCAAGGGGGCTGGTTCCCTTAGTAGAATTTCTTTCTGAGTGAAAGATCCTGCCAAATATTTCTCAATGGGTCCTGCATATAGTAGAGAAAGGATATAGAATTCAGTTCGGTTCTCGTCCTTCTCGCTACAACGGGGTGTTGCTCACGTTAGTGCGTCTCGAGCAGGCTCTGGTGATGGAGCAAGAGGTGAAAGCTCTATTAGCCAGGGAGGCTATAGAGCAGGTGTATCCACCCGACAGGGAATCAGGTTTTTACAGCCGCTATTTCATTGTTCCGAAAAGGATGGGGGGTTGCGTCCCATTTTAGATTTGTGACTCAAATCAGATCCGAGGACTGGTTTGTTACAAATGTCACGATCCGGTTCTCTCTCTCTCTGTTTTCCTGTCTGTGGTTCACACACACACACACACACACACACACTCAGCTGTTTCTCATCTAATCAGCGATCGCGCTGCGTCTACACTCTCATTCATGTTTTCTCTCTCTGTCACACTACCCGCAGCTGTTCTTCATTTTGATCAGCACTTGCACTGATCACTTCTCACCTGTTCCTCCTTTCCTCTAATTCTCTCCACTACTTCTAGTCTTGGTTTTCTCTGCTTCCTTGTCGGATTATTGTTCAATGTACAAGCTTATGCTCTGACTCTACGTTGTCTGTTGCCAGTGCTTCCTTCCATGGAGATTGTCTTGTCCTGTCCTGTCCAGTCGTGAGTTTTGTGTTGGATCATTAACATTGTTCTCTGCCCAGTTACCCTGCTGTTTTGTGGCCAGTCATCTAACCAGCCACCTGCAAGTTATCATCCTTGCTGCTCGTGGACAGAGCATTGTTGCCGCTCGCTTATTTCCATCTGCGCTGGATTCTCTGCATCGGCAGATCTCCAGCTAGAACCACATTGTTTTGTGCTCACCTCAGATCTGTGTCTTCCTTTGACGACAGTCTCCTGTGTTACAGTTTTTCTGTGAATAAACTTTATTTTTGCATTCACCTCTGCATTTGGGTCCGCTGTATAATCCACCTGACAACAATAGATCTGAAAGACGCTTACTTCCATATCTCCATCCTCCCTCAGCACAGGAAGTTCCTGAGGTTTTCTTTCGGGGGCAAAGAATACCAGTTTCGGGGTACTTCCGTTCGGTCTAGCACTATCATCCCGCAAGTTCACGAAATGCGTAGATGCAGCTCTGGCCCCGCCAGGCTGCAGGGTACGTATTCTGAACTACATAGACGACTGGCTGATTCTAGCGGAATCAGAGCAGTTAGCGGTTCGGCACCGAGGTGTTGTTCTCGCTTATATGCGGTGGGGTTGGGGCTCAAACGCCAAGAAGAGTGTGCTGTCTCCATTTCAGAGGACCACTTTTCTTGGTGTGGTATGGGATTCAGTCACGATGCGGGCCGTTCTATCGCCCGCTTGTGTAGCTGCTTTCCTTACAGCCACGAAAGAGCTAAAGCTAGGCCAGTCACGCACTGTAAAACATTTCGAGAGACTGTTGGGCCTCATGGCAGCGGCGTCCAATGTGATACCCTTTGGCCTGCTGTACATGAGACCTTTTGCAGTGGTGGCCCAGGACCAGAGGGTTCTCCCCAAAGGGGAAACCCACTTCGGGTAATCAAGATCACGCGGCGGTGCTCCGCGCCTTGGTTATGTGGAGGAAACATTGGTTCCTGTCCCGGGGGCCGGAGTTGGGAGCTCTTTGTCATCGAGTTGCGATCTCGACAGATGCTTCCCTCACTGGCTGGGGAGCGGTAATGGAAGGCCGCTCAGCTCAGGGTCTGTGGAGGAGTCATCATCTCTCTTGGCACATAAATTGCCTGGAGATGATGGCCGTTTTCAATGCGTTGAGGCACTTCCTCCCAGACCTGAGGACCTTGTGCTTGCCGGAATTACGCTCTCTGAGGGCAGTGTATATTCCGGGGGGGGGTACATAATATCGGAGCAGACGTCCTGTCGAGGCAGGAGCTGAGGCCAGGGGATTGAAGTCTCCACCCTGAGGCGGTGGAGAAGATATGGGAGTTTTATGGCCAGGCTCAAGTGGACCTGTTTGCGTCTCATCACACGACACACTGTCCACTTTGGTTCTCCCTTACTTACCCAGCCCCCCTGTGGCTGGATGATATGGTTCAGACGTGGCTGAGGCTACGGCTGTACGCCTTTCCCCCTGTTGCTCTGCTCCCAGGAGTTTCTGGAGGAATCTGGTTTGCGGACCTGATTCATCTCCTAGACGGTTCTCCCTTGGAGATCCCGATCAGGAGAGACCTTCTGTCTCAGGCCGGGGGCACAATATTTCACCCCCGACCAGAGATTTGGAAACTATGGGTTTGGCCTCTGAGGGGGCCCAATTCGTAGAGAGTGGTCTCTCAACCGAGGTTGTTGAGACCATTCTAAGCTCCAGAGCTTCCGCTACAAGGAAGTTGTACACTTTAAAGTGGAGATTTTTCACTTCTTAGTGTCACCAGCGTCAGTGGGATCCGGTTTCCTGTTCAGTAAACACAGTACTGGAGTTTCCTGGCAGGAGCGCTTTGCATCAGGTTTATGTCCGTCCACCTTGTAGGTTTTGTGGCGGCTATTGCGGCTTTCCACACCCCGGTGGGTGGTACATCTTTGGGTCGAGACCCCCTGATTACTAATTTCCTTCGTGGCACCCTGAGGCTAAGGCCTGCAACTTGCACTAGGATGCCGGCTTGGGATTTGGCTTTGGTTTAGAAGGCCTATCTGGGGCTCCGTTGAGCCCCTAGATTCGGGTCTCAGAAAAATTTCTTACTTTAAGACTATTTTCCTCCTAGCCATTTCGTCCCTTAAGAGAGTCGGAGATCTTCAGTGCCCCTTGTTGGTCAGGGCTCATTCTACTAGAAGTATGGCGGCCTCCTAAGCCTTAATTTCTGGAGTTTCTCTCCAAGACGGTTGTGATGCGGCGGGCTGTCCTCCCCGCTTACATTCGTCAGATTTTATAGCCTGGACCTGGATGCTGCCCCAGGGTCCCATGTTCTTAGTGCTTAGTGTTTTCTGGATGACAGTATTACACTCAGGCATTTGGAACTATGGCGGTTTGGGTATTCTCGTTCCCAAAGCGCCATCGACGCATCGCGAGTTCCCTCGAAAGGGAACGTCTCAGGTTACGTATGTAACCATAGTTCCCTGAGAAAGGGAACGAGACGATGCTTCGCCCTGCCATACTTCCTGCTTTCCTGTGATTGTCTTGCTTCGGCAATTTTATGCTGAAGTGCCGGTTTCACCGGATTCGCTTTTGTATCTTCCTGGTCATGACGTCACCCGCACGTGACGCTCATTCATTCATTTCTTTGGACTAAGTTGACACAGCTGCTTCAGATACGTTCACGCTGTAGGCGTTCCCAAAGTGTCATCGACGCATCGTCTCGTTCCCTTTCTCAGAGGAACTATGGTTACATACGTAACCTGAGACATTTTATGGCATTGAACTTCAGTTTATGGTAAGGTAAGGTAAAGCCAAAGTAAGGCTGCTACCATATTTTTTTACCGTAAATATCAGTTTTTATTACATTGTGTGGTGTTTTTTTTGCCCGTAAATGTAAGTCCCGTAAAACATAAAAGGTTGCCACCATATTTTTACGTTAAAATCCTGGCAACAGCTGCTGGTATTTTACGTAAATGTAACTTTTTTTTAAACAGTCTTGTGTGTCACTCCAGACAGTATATGGTTATTTGCAGTTGTCCTTAAGAGAAAGATATGCATTCGAGAGAAGAGACTGATGCACCTGACCTGCTCTCTCCATAAAAGTATACAGACTGTGTTGGGAGTTTTTTTTCTTTCTACCCCAGCCATGAGATCTAATAAACAGGTTATGTTTGTTTTTTTGGCAGGTAAACTGTATGGATGTAGCTGTTAATTAAGGAATAATTATTTATTAATTTATACACACACACACACAGTGAGAACAGAAAGTAACAGTACAAACTGTACTGGATTAAGTAAAAACACTTAATCCAGACAGGAATTACAGGTGTAGAAAACCACAGTCACGCGAAGGGGGAGTCAGATTCTGGCAGGGAGACGAAATAGACAACACCTCAAACTCATGCCATTGGTTGAGCGCTAACTCAAATACTTTTTCGTCCTGATATAAGCATGATTTTCCAGCAGAGTTCATTGTGTGATCGCAGGTCGAAAGGATGACAGCTCGAGTTTACTGCGCGGTGTTATTGTGTCTGTCCTGGATGCTGGAGCTCAACAGAAGCTGCTCCAGGACAAAACTTCACAGGTGAGAAGATCCATCCATCCTTTAACTTCATTACGCAGCCCGAAGAAAATAGTGCGTTACAAAATATGACATCTCAGCTCATTACAATTCTCAAACATACAGAGTACAGACGTCCAGTGAATGATGAACTTTGTAGCCTAGCCTACATCAGTTTAAATAATTCCTATAATAAAGTTATATAAATATATAGCCTATATTTGTATATAAGTTGTGTTTTATATATTACTTTTTATATACATTTTCCACCGTACAGGGAAAACACACATAGATATTCTTTTTTTACAATAAAACAAGAATATTAATATTAATATGAATTTTTTTTTTTTTTTTTAAACGTTACCAGATTTGTTTGCCATCAATCAGATTTTGATCAATCCTCCTACAATTTTTTTTATTTTTTAATGCTTAAATTATATAATTAATACAATTAAAATGCTTAATGAATTTTTACAGATACAATTGGTTACAACTCACACTTTTTATCTGACATTAATTGGCACAGAATAAAGTAGACTTTCTACTTTGATTTAAAGCAGATAAATATGTGAATAAGCTTAAGAAACATATTGAAAAACTACTGACTTAAAGATGCTGAAACAAACTATTATAACCTGGTCTCCCAATGATGCTCTGTAGTGGAGTTATGTTATGTTATGTTATGTTATGTTATGTTATGTTGTGTTGTGTTGTGTTGTGTGTGTGTTGTGTTGTGTTGTGTTGTGTGTGTTGTGTTGTGTTGTTGTGTTGTGTTGTGTTTTGCTATATTATATTATTCAGGGCTGTTGAATGCTTGAATCTGATTGGTTGATGAAGATTCTAAGGTGTGGAATTATTTTTAGGGAAACACACGGCTAAAATAGTTCCAGGCAGATCTTGACCGCATTACATGTCCATATCACTTCGCCAAATTATTTTACAACAGCAAAAGAACCAAAAACTCCAATGAAAAAGACATTTAGCATTCAGTAATATGGCTTGTCATGTCTGTTTAACAGCAAATCCAGCTAACAAGGAGAGATGCTGCAGCAATGGATGTGGACTTAAGTGTAGGCCTCAGTTACAGGTATTATTGTATTGTATTATATATTGTGTGGCTGTTGAATGCTTGGATCTGATTGGTTGATGAACGTTGAAATATTTGTAATGCATTAAACTGAAAATATTAATCGCATACGGTTAACGTGTTAATTTTGAAAGCCCTAATTATATATTATATTATATTATATTATATTATATTATATTATATTATATTATATTATATTATATTATATTATATTATATTATATTATATAATTACGTGGCTGTTGAATGCTTGAACCTGATTGGTTAATGAAGATTCTAAGGTGTGCAGTTACTTTCAAGGAAACACACGGCTAAAGTAGTTCCAGGCAGATCTTGACCGCATTACCTATATGTCCATATCACTTTGCCAAATTATTTCAGTTATTTCAAAGGTCCCTACAGCCAACAACAGCAAAATACCATGATGAATAAAACATGACATTTTATTTAAAGTAGAAAGACTGAAATAGCTTTTTCTTGTAAAACGTATTCCAATAATATATAGATACAACTATTTAACTTTTTACACTGAAAAAGACTGCATTCATTGATATGGCTTCTCTGTCATGTGTTTGTATAACAGCAAAGCCAGGAGTGTGTCCACGCAGTTTAAGACCAGGAATGTGTGCGGAGTTCTGTACCGATGACACTGACTGTGCCAACAATGAGAAATGCTGCAGCAATGGATGTGGACATCAATGTACTGCTCCATATACAGGTATTATTATATTTTATTATATACATCTTTTTATGAAAGCCATTAATTATAGCTATTAATTAGGATTCAGCATTACAGTATAATTGAAATCTATCAATTTTAACCTTTATTAGGCTTTAACTTTTTATTGATATGAACTTAAAACAATCTTCACATAAACCCATTAATGAATGTCACATTTGCAGCCATTCAACATATCAGAGCTCAATTTTTTATATCGGCCCATGTCAGTCTGGTTCAGATTTTTACTTGTCCTGCCAAAATGCACAAAAAGTTATTGTTTTCGTTGTTTTTGATCCATGTAACCTTGTAAACAGTGCTTTAAGATTTTCAGGTCTAACAGGATATACAGAAATTGAATAAAGTTATCAAATACTTCAGTCTTCACTGCATAAATTAAATTTAGATTAATCCTTATTAAAGCTACAAAAGTTATTCAGTCAATAGCAGTGAATGATTTTCTATTTCTCTTTTGTTCTTTAATTAACATTAATGACAGACATCACAGCAGCCGGTTTATTGGGCTGCTGTCACTTTAAAGACCTGACGCACATGATGCAGATCTGACACTCATGACGCATCCCAACTCTTTACGTTCATTAAGATTTCACTGAACTCATTTAAGACTGTGCTTGCGAGGATATTCGACAAACTGGCATTTTGTCGTAATTTTGTGTGCTTTTGTCCGTTCAAGCGCTGTTTGAATCAGCTTTTCTGTGGCGCATGAGTGTGTGTTTCACACAGACAGGAGATTCACAGACGTGTGCCAGTACTGCACTGCGTTCTCTTTTGTGTCTTATCTCGCTTGAATAGTTTAAAAGCATTTTCATGAATAAGAGCTTGATCATATATTGTAAAATTAGACAGGATGATGGGGGAAAAAATGGATACTGCATTACGTGCGTTAAATATTTTTTACACGTTAAACTGAAAATATTAATCGCATACATTAACGCGCTAATTTTGACAGCCCTATTTATATTACATTATACTACGTGACTGCATGCTTGAATCTGATTGGTTAATGAACGTTCTAAGGTGTGCAATTATTTTCAGGGAAACACACGGCTAAAGTAGTTCCAGGCAGATCTTGACCACATTATGTTCATGTCCATATCACTTCACCAAATGATTTCAGTTTTTTCAAAGGTCCTTACAGCCAACAACAGCAAAAGCACCAAAACCCATGATGAATAAAACATAAAATTTTAAAGTAGAAAGACTGAAATAGTTATTTATTGTAAAATGTATTCCAATAAGTTATAGGTACAACCTCCAAAAATCTTGTTACTGTAACGAAGTTAGATGTTGTCGGAAGAAGGAGGCGGGAACCGGCGAACATTCAACAACTTTAATAATAAAATAAACCAATACAAAATGAAAGTAAAGACAGCAGTCCCTCACGGACGACTGCTGTCACATAGAACAAAACACAATATAAATCCAGGCCTGGCCTCTCTCAATCTCCACTGTCGTCGCTCCTCGTTTAATGCTTCCGCTCCTCCGTGAGAGATACGAGACCGGTGCGTCTCACAGGTGTCGCTCATTATCAGTCACGCCACCGGCCTCGCACCGTTCTCCCACAGCCCTCAGCCTCGTCCTGCTCGCCAAAGTTACAGTAAAAAAATCATTCAGCATTCAGTGATATGGCTTCTCTGTCATGTGTCTGTATAACAGCAAACCCAGGAGTGTGTCCAATCAGAAAATATGAAGCAGCAATGTGTGCCCGGATACGTTTCGTGCCGTGTGCCGATGACAGTGACTGTGCCAACAAAGAGAAATGCTGCAGCAATGGATGTGGACTTCAGTGTATGGCTCCAGTTACAGGTATTATTATATTATATTATATTATATTATATTATATTATATTATATTATATTATATTATATTATATTATATTATATTATATTATATTATATTATTATTTAGTGCTGTCAATCAATAAATTTTTTACGAATGAATCACAAATTTTCTGTAAATAATCACTATTATTCACATCTAACATTCTCGCACCTAAAACATTCTTTATATATTTTATGAAATAGTTATTTCTAGTAAAACGTATTCCAATAACATATAGGTATAACTTCCTCAAAAAAAAAATTCCACAGTGAAAAATAATTTCATTATTCAGTGATATGTCTTCTCTGTCATGTGTCTGTGAAACAGTAAAGCCAGGAGTGTGTCCAAAGACAAACGGTGAAGTAAGGTGTATCAAGAAGGGTGAAGAGTTGTGTGCCGATGACAGTGAGTGTCCCAAAAATCAGAAATGCTGCAGAACTGCATGCGGTGGAAGTCGGTGTACAGCTCCAGTTACAGGTATTATATGATATTATATATTATATTATATTATATTATATTATATTATATTATATTATATTGTATTGTATTGTATTATAATATATAGTGCTGTCAATCGATTTAAATAAAATTAACTAATTAATCACACATTTTTCTGTAACCAATCGCGATTAATCGCACCTAACATTCAAGTACTTTATATATTTTCATATTGTAATAATTTCACACTTAATCTCCAAATTAATGTAACAACATAAAGACAGTAGCTAATATTTGAAACATTTGTTTAATGGCATCTTTCATTAAAAAAAGTACTTAATTTTAGCCATTAATTAGGCATTCAGCATTACAGTATAACTAAAATCTATCAAATTTAAAGTAGTTCCAGGCAGGTCTTGACCACATTATGTTCATGTCCATATCATTTCACCAAACGATTTCAGTTATTTCAAAGGTCCTTACAGCCAACAACAGCAAAAGAAGCAAAACCCACGACGAATAAAACATGAATTTTTAAAGTAAAAGACTGAAATAGTTATTTCTAGTAAAACAACATATAGATAAAACTTCCAAAAAATAATAATTCTACAATGAAAAATTCATTCAGCATTCAGTGATATACCTGTTCTGTCATGTGTCTGTATAACAGTGAAGCCAGGAGTGTGCCCAATCGGAAAATATACAGTAATATGTATCAAGAAAGAGTTGTGTGCCGCTGACAGTGAGTGTCCCAAAAATCAGAAATGCTGCAGCACTGCATGCGGTGGACGTCAGTGTACGGCTCCAGTTACAGGTATTGTATTGTATTATATTATAGTGCTGTCAATCGATAAAAATAATGAATTAATCACACTTTTCTGTAATTAATCGCGATTAATTGTTCTTTAAAAAGTTCTTTCTATATTTTTATATTGAAATAATTTCACATTTAATCTCCAAATTAATGTAGAAAGACAGTAGCCAATATTTTAATGGCATCTTTTTATAAAAAGCCATTAAATATAGGCATATAGTATAATTGAAATCTGTCAAATGTAACATTTATTAGGCTTTAAAAAATATAACAACTTTTAAGTTAAGTGAACTTAAAACAATCTTCACCTAAACCCATTGAATGTCACATTTACCTGCCCTTCAATATATCAGAGCTCAATTTTATATTTCGGCCCAGTCAGACCAGCTTCGATATTTACTTGCCCTGCTAAAATGCACAAAAGGTTATTGTAACATAAATGATATAGTAAATAGATCAATCCTTATTAAAGTTATAAAAGTTATTCAGTCAAGAGCAGTAAATAATTTTCTCTCTTTTGTTCTTTAATTAACATTAATGACAGACATCACAGCAGCCGGTTTATTGGGCTGCTGTCACTTAAAGACCTGACGCACATGATGCAGATCTGACACTCATGACGCATCCCAACTCTTTACGTTCATTAAGATTTCACTGAACTCATTTAAGACTGTGCTTGCGAGGATATTCGACAAACTGGCATTTTGTCGTAATTTTGTGTGCTTTTGTCCGTTCAAGCGCTGTTTGAATCAGCTTTTCTGTGCGCATGAGTGTGTGTTTCACACAGACAGGAGATTCACAGACGTGTGCCAGTACTGCACTGCGTTCTCTTTTGTGTCTTATCTCGCTTGAATAGTTTAAAAGCCTTTGCTTGAATAAGAGCTTGATCATATATTGTAAAGTTAGACAGGATGATGGGGGGAAAAAATGGATACTGCATTAATTGCGTTAAATATTTTGTACACGTCAAACTGAAAATACTAATCGCATACATTAACGCGTTAATTTTGACAGCCCTAATTATATTATATTATATTATATTATATTATATTATATTATATTATATTATATAGTGCTGTCAATCGATTTAAATAAAATTAACTAATTAATCACACATTTTTCTGTAACTAATCCCGATTAATCGCACCTAACATTCAAGTACTTTATATATTTTCATATTGTAATAATTTCACACATAATCCCAAAATTAATGTAGAAACAACATAAAGACAGTAGCTAATATTTGGGAAAAAAAAATGAATGGCATCTTTTGTATATAAAAAAAGCCCATTTATGTTAGCCATTAATTATAGGCATTCAGCATTGCAGTATAACTAAAATCTATCAAATTTAAAGTAGTTCCAGGTCTTGACCACATTATGTTCATGTCCATATCATTTCACCAAACGATTTCAGTTATTTCAAGGTCCTTAAAGCAACAACAGCAAAAGAAGCAAAACCCACGACGAATAAAACATGAAATTTTAAAGTAAAAGACTGAAATAGTTATTTCTAGTAAAACAACATATAGATAAAACTTCCAAAAATAATAATTCTACAATGAAAAATTCATTCAGCATTCAGTGATATACCTTGTTCTGTCATGTGTCTGTATAACAGTAAAGCCAGGAGAGTGTCCAATCCCAAAATATAAAGTGATGTGTATCAAGAAGGGTGAAGAGTTGTGTGCCGCTGACAGTGAGTGTCCCAAAAAGGAGAAATGCTGCAGCACTGCATGCGGTGGAAGTCAGTGTACGGCTCCAGTTCCAGGTATTGTATTATATTATATTGTTTTGTATTATAATATATAGTGCTGTCAATCAATACATTTTTTTACTAATTAATCACACATTTTTCTGTAATTAATCGTTCTTTAAAAAGTGATTTATATATTTTTAGATTGTAATAATTTCACATTTAATCTCTAAATTAATGTAGAAACAACATAAAGACAGTAGCTAATATTTTAAACATTTGTTCAATGGCATCTTTTTATAAAAAGCCATTAGGCACATATAGAGTATAATTGAAATCTATCAAATTTAACATTTATTAGGCTTTAAAAAATATAACAACTTTTAAATTAAGTGAACCTAAAACAATCTTCACATAAATCAATTATAATGATGTCACATTTACCTGCCCTTCAATATATTAGAGCTTAATTTTTTATATCGGCCCAGTCAGACCAGCTTCGATTTTTACTTGTCCTGCTAAAATGCACAAAAAGTTACAGTATTGTTTCATTGTTTTTGATCCATGTAACCTTGTAAACAGTGCTTTAAGATTTTCAGGTTGGTCTAACTGGTAGGATATACAGAAATTTAATAAAGTTATCAAACACGTCACAGTCTTCACTGCATAAATATGAATTCAATTTAGATTAATCCTTATGAAAGCTGCAAAAGTTATTCAGTAAAAAGAGCAGTGAATTATTTCCTCTCTTTTGTTTATTAACTAACATTAATGACAGACATCACAGCAGCCGGTTTATTAGGCTGCTGTCACTTTAAGTACTGCCAGTGCTGCACTGCGTTCTCTTTTGTGTCTTATACTTGAATGTTTTAAAAGCATTTGCATGAATGAGAGCGTGATCATATATTGTAAAGCTAACCAAAGAATGGTGGGGAAAAAATGGATGCTACGTTAATTCCGTTAAATATTTTTAACGATTAAACTAAAAATATTAATCACATACATTAACACGCAAATTTTAACAGCCCTAATTATATTTGGTACAATATAATTTTATTTGTATAGCATGTTTAAAAACAACTGACCAAAGTGCTTTTCAAAAGCCAAGGAAAAAAAAAACAATAAGATAGAAAACACATAAAACAGTAAAGCAAAGTAAAGAACAATAGAAATTGAAAACCAACGAACTAAGGTTAATATATATATAATTTAATATTATATTATTGTGGCGAGCAGGACGAGGCTGAGGGCTGTGGGAGAACGGCGCGAGGCCGGTGGCGTGACTGATAATGAGCGACACCTGTGAGACGCACCGGTCTCGTATCTCTCAGCGGAAGCATAAAAGGAGGAGCGACGACATTGGAGATCGAGAGAGGCCAGGCCTGGATTTATGTTGTGTTTTATTTTATGATGTGTCAAGATCTGTCTGGAACTACTTTAGCCGTGCGTTTCCCTGAAAAATAACTGCACACCTTAGAATCTTTCTCAACCAATCAGATTTAAGCATTCAACAGCCTTGTAGTATAATATATATAATATAATTGTAACGCAGTTCAGAAGTTATGGGAAGGAGGCGGGAACCAGCGAACATTTTAAAACTTTATTAAACAAAATAAACAAATACAAAATGAAACTAAAGACGGCAGTCCCTCACGGTCGACTGTCGTCTTTACTTTAATTTTGTATTTGTCTTATTTTGTTCCACATTATGTTCATGTCCATATCACTTCGCCAAATGATTTAAGTTATTTCAAGGGTCCTTACAGCCTACAACAGCAAAAGAACCAAAACCTACGACGAATAAAACATGACATTTTAAAGTAGCTATGTGCCCTGAAGGGAATCAAGTGTGCCGAATACTGTTCCCATGATGGGCAGTGCCATGCCGGACAGAAATGCTGCTCTACCACCTCTGTGATCATGCATGCAGTGAAACTGTGCCGATTTAACCAAGAGTTGTGAGATTGATTTTGCATAATTAATACATACTTGAATTCTTGTAAATCAATTCAATACATCATTTTTTTTTTCTTGCAGGCTTAACTGTAATTTTGTTGAGAACAAAATGTACCAACACTTTAGCCAAAACTAGTGTGTTGAAATATCGGAAGTATATGGACATGGCTAGACGGTTAACTAAATATAATAACCTCATGACTTAAGTAACAAGCTGAAGTAATCAAACAAACTAATTTGCTTTTCTGGGGGTGTTTCTGAATTGCACATATGTAGAACTAATCATATTAGAGAAAGATAATGTATGAGTCAATTTTATATTTGCCATGTACCTATCCCATATTAACTGTTTTTTGCCGGTGGGATTATCTGTGATTGATATCTAGTCCTCCCGGCCGTGATTAAAGCATATTCAAAGACATTGTTTGTAATCTGTCTGATTACTGCCGACGCATACTAGAGATCTTACTTCTCAAGTGATAAGTGGATTCCCCAAATTGCTTTCTGCTGGAAATGTGTTTTTTATTCTGCCTAGTTAGGACACAGTGTAACTGACATACTTACATCTGCAGTGCCAGGCAAAAATAGGTTAGCGGATGATGGTACTACTTGGATAGTTTGATTTGATCAGTGGTACCAGTGAGTTACTACAAATCTGTTCAACTGCATTACCTGCATATGTGTATTACACAACTACCATGTCATATAAAAGATAACAGAAGGATTTACAGTCAAACAATGCAGAGGCTCTTTCACATACATTAATTCAAACAGAATGGCACAGTTGAGTGGGATGAAGAAAACATTCTCAACACGTTATGGCTTTCCAATTAATTTATTATGGGAAAGTTAACCAGTGTTAAAGAGCCGCTTCAGAATTTGAATTAACACACAGTTTGGAAGTCATTATGGGGTCAGGCCATGGGCAAATGCACAAAAATAAAGGCGAAACACTAAAAAACAGTCCAGTCCTTCAAACAACACATATTTGAATATCAGTGCATTACAGAATGTTGAAAATACTTGCCCCATTCTTAGACATCAATTTTCAGTAGTTGGATTGTAGTGTCTGTGTTTCTGTGACACTTGGTCATGCTCTAAAAGTGGTGGCGTAAACTGAGACGACTTAACATCAAGCTCTTCCATGCATACTTCTCCCAGATGCCCAAACCCTGCAGTTCCTGTGAGAAATGTTCACGTGACAGCAAACTATGGTTTTCTAAAAACACTGCAGAAAAAAGTATTTGCTTATGTGAGTTGACCAAAAAAAAGAAAAGTGGCTAATCTTTGCTTGTGTGACTCACAAAACAAAATAAAACATAAAAAGGTGGCTAATCCCATCTGTCTTAGAAGCTCATTTGTTCAACAAAAGTTCAGAACAGTCACTTGGCATCGAGTCCTTCCAGGGCTGAAAAGCATCTTTAAACTCCAGCAGATGCCGTTTTAGAGTCATGATCCTCTCAGCTGCTTAATATGGACATTTCAGGCATCAGTCCTGCTCTCGGCAGTCAGGCCAGCAGTGGCACTCCCCTTATGCGACGAACGAGGTTGGCCAACCGTTTGGCCAGCGGTGGACTCGGTTCATCCACCTGGAACGTGCGAGTCAGCAAGTTGTAAAAGGAGCCGTAGCCGACCGCTGACCACCGTGCAGGTGAGGCAGATGACGTTGTAGGGCATGCTGAAGTCAGGCGTGGGGTAGATTTACCAGAAGGGGTTCGGTGTACACTCGCACAAAGCTCGATTCTTCTTTGACTGGGACACTGGAAGTCAGAGGTGAAAAAGTTATGAAGAACCAAAACAAATAAGGCACACTTTGCAGTTTATACTTACAAACTGCTAAACAACGGTTGGACCTGTGTGAAGTTGGTGTTCATTGCAACCATACTTGGCACAAGGGTGCTGACCACAGAGGACCTGCAATAACATTGATGGCACATCAATCAGATATAGGGGTATTTCCTAAAAAAATAAAAAACATTTTTATCCGATTGCAGTGTTTCAGCTAAGATTTCTCTTGTGTCTGCGCCAATTAATGCATATAGTTTCAATATCTCACTGTTACAAAATAAAGATTTTCAGTATTATATTTCTTTATTAATGTTCATAGTATAATGTATTTTGTGAAGTCAGAGTATGTTGTACATGTGTGCTGAGGAGAGATATGGGATGAGATATATTTAGCTATAATTATATAGGTTTTCCAATGATGATGTGTACATCATCAACAGTTGGCATATTCTTTACAAGGAAAGGAATTTTTCCACTGATGCAAATGTACCACAAATGTATACACTGAAGGACAGTTTCTTTATATGGAAAGTGGATTGTGCCATGTGTAAGCATATATGTTCCATTTTATACATAAGCAACTTGTTTTACTACTTTACAAGGAATTTGTAAGTCCCTCAGTGGTGTATATAAGCTCAATCCTTACTGTTTCAACTCCAGAGAAACATTTCTGGCATGAGGGGTGAGAGGATGGAGAATCACAGAGAAACACATAGAGCTGGCATGAGGGGATGGGAGGAAAGAGATGGGGAGAGAGGACAGAGAAATGGGGAACAGACAAATCTGTAGTAAAGACCACCTCGTCTGTAAACTTCCTGTTCTATGCCTGTTTCTCTCTACACATGCAATGCTCAAAGCTGGTTCATAGAGGTTATTGGTTCACTGTCAGCACCACCATGGTGTTTCCCTCCGACTTCTCCTGGCCCCTGTCCATCAGCTCAATGCCCTCAACTGAAGCCTCCACCCTATTTTCCCTGAGACTTAGTTGTCACGGCGCTTCTTTTTTTTTCTTCCGAGGGGGGGGGGGGGGGGGGGGCGTTATGTCACGACTCACGTGTATGTTCTGTCATGTCTGCACCTGTTCTCATTAGTCCCTGATTCTTCCTCCACCTGTGCTTGTTTAGTTCCCTCATTTAACCTGTGTATTTATAGTCCCTGTTCTACTCACTAGGATCTTTTTTGTTTAATAAACCTGTATGAGATTATATTCGTCTTACTCGTCTGCCTGCCAGCAACCCAGGGTAACAATTTTACAGTGTCCTTATTACATATATTACATGTACTTACCATAGTAATAATAGTAAATTATGCATAATTACATACAACTAACCCTAAACCAAATCCTAATCCTAACCCGAAGTAAATGTTGTTTTTCAGTACTTAAAATATATAATTACACTGTAAAAATTACACCTTAAAATAAAGTGTAACCAAAACTTCTATCGTTTTAATGAACCAAAGAACCAAAGAATCAGCGGTTCTTGAGTATGCTGTCTGGGCATAACAGATGGGAAGGTGGTAGTATCCCAACTGTTGTCGGTACCGTTAAGCTCGCTCAAGCTGTCACACTTTTGCCTCAGCAAGAGCACCTTGTGTGGGGCAGACTCAGCAAGTTGCACTATTTCTGTGGGTGGTACTATATTAGTTGAGCCGTCTAAGGCAAAAACTCATCAGAAAGGTGTTCTTTTCGGGTATGTTATAGCCACATTACTGACAGATTGGTGCCGGTTAAGGTGATCAATCCATCCAGCTAAAACAGTAATGCTAGTTGGCGCCGATAGCCTCTTGGGCAAGTGCGCCAACATGTAAAGCCGCTGCGCTTCGGGCGACCCGAGTTCGAGACCTTTCCCGATCCCCTCTCTCTCTCCCATCTCACTTCCTGTCTAGATACTGTCCTATCCAATAAAAGGCAAAAAACGTCAAAAATAAAATAGTAATGCTAAAATAGTCGATGTATCTCCTGTTTTGGCAGTCGTGGACCTGGACGTGCAACCTGTCTCCTCTCATCTCCTCTCCTCTCTTCTCCTGGACGTGCAACCTGTCTCCTCTCCTCTCTTCTCCTGGACGTGCAACCTGTCTCCTCTCCTCTCCTCTCCACAGTTCAACATGGTTAAACTGTGAGTGTCCAGAGCTAGTCTGTCTCTTCTAGTGCAGACATTTTTCGTGGTGCGCTGCAGAAGCTTGGTCCTGCAAAGTGACTCTGTACTGGAAAGACCAGCTTTTCCTGTTGATTCAGGGATATCAAGATGTGTTTTCTAAACACAAGCTAGATTGTGGTATTAATAATAATAATAATTAATTACATTTATATAGCGCTTTTCTCTGCACTCAAAGCGCTTTACATAGACGGTGCGAATCTTCTCAACCACTACCAATATACAGCATCCACCTGGATGATGCGACGGCAGCCATATTGCGCCTGAACGCCCACCACACACCCTTTTATTGGTGGAGAGGAGACAGAGTGATGAAGCCAATCAGTATGGGGATGATTAGGGGGTCATGATGGACAGAAGCCAATGGGCAAATTTGGCCAGGATGCCGGGGATTTCGTGATGACCACAGGGAGTCAGGACCTTGGTTTAACGTCTCATCCTAAGGATGGTGCTTTTTGACAGTATTGTGTCCCCATCACTATATTGCGGTGTTAGGTCCCACACAGACCACAGGATGAGCACTCCATGCTGGCCTCACTAACACCTCTTCCAGCAGCAACATAGTTTTCCCAGGAGGTCTCCCATCCAGGTACTAACCAGGCTCAACCCTGCTTAGCTTCAGTGGGCAACCAGCCTTGGGCCACAGTCTTGGGCTACTGTCTTGGGCTACTTTTCAGGAAGTTGAGTCCTGGTGACTGGAAGAAGGAGCACAGTAGGGCCTTCCACTCGTTAGTGGCCCATGCTTTAAGTCATCAACTCTTTGTCCAAAACAGTGTCAGTCAGAGGCTGGTGAATGAGCCTTTTGGTGCATTGCTTGAGGAAGTGGAGCAGTTTGAGAAAGACAGAGTGCAGGATGCATTCAGGCTTAGAGTCGCTGTCCGCTTTCCGGTGCTGAAGTGTCTGCAGTGTTAGAGGGTCACAGTGACTGGGAAGCAGGAGTTCAATCGAGAGCAATCTCCTAGATCGCACAAGACACCCAGTATCTGTCACCTCCTGGGCAATGCCTGTTACCAGTCATAGCGTTAGCGTTAGATGAACTTCGAGACAGACAACAGAACGATCCCTGTCTGTCCAGGGTCCTGTTTTACGTCAATAGAGGCAAGAGAGCCTCACGTCGTGGGTAATGGCCATGTTGAACGGTTTAATAGAACCTTGGTCGGAGGACTGCCTCTAAAGAAGACTGCCTTTGGTCTAAAGAAAAGTGGTCACAGCTGCTTCAGACACTGACTTTTGCGTACAAGTCCACTAACATCTCCCGTGGTGCTATTTCGAGAACAGCGGAGACCATCAAAATCGTGGGGCCGCTGTCCCTAGCCAGCTCAGAGGTCACCGCACAGCCAGCACACAGCCCCTGCCGGTTTCTTCATTAATGCTGGTGTCACCACAAGAGGGTGCTATCCACAGTATTTTGCACGATTCAACTAGCACCTCTTGAGTAAGTTATGTGAACGTTAGAGGAACATTCAATTCTATCATTTTTTTTTTTTATGAAAACGTTATTTCTGAATTTTTTCTAAACGTTCAAAACATCCAGTTTTTAAAAAATATTTTAAGAACGTTTTTGTCCTAACATTTATACATAACTTTTAAAGAACGTTAGTGAACATTATGGGAACCCTCTCTTTAGGTTATAAAAATAAAACCTTAATCTAACCTGCAGGGAAAGTTCTCTTTAAAATATTTTTTTTTACCTAACACAACTTGAAGGGAACGTTCTGGGAAGGCCTCTCTAGAACCCCTGGGAGCAGAGCTATCAGGGGAAATGTGTACAGGCGTTGCCTCGGCCACGCCTGCACCATGGCATCCAGTCCACGAGGAGCAGCATGTGTGAGGGAAAACCAGAGTAGAATGTGTGTTCTTGTGAGAGGCAAACAGATCCACTTCCACCTGACCAAACTTCCTCCATATCAACTCCACCGTCTCGGGGTGGAGTCTCCATTCCCGGGCCTCAGCCCCTGCCTCGACAGGATGTTTGCCCCCACATTTTTGTCCCCGAGAATAAACATTGCTCTGATTGAGAGTAGTTTGCCTGGGACCACAGAAGAACCTGGTGCACCAGTCTGCATAGAGGGCGTGATCTCAGGCCCCCCTGTCGATTTATATATGAGACCACCGATATATATATTGTCTGTTCGTACTAGAAAATTATGCCCACTGAGGTCTGGAAGGAAATGTCTGAAAGCCAGAAATACTGGCAACATCTCCAGGAAATTGATGTGCCACGAGAGATGGTAGTCCTTCCATGGACCCCTGGTGTAGCTGCCCTCCATGAACACTCCCCAGCCTGTGAGGGATGCATCCGTGGTCACTATTTTTCTCTGACACGGTGCTTCCACATGACCAAAGAACGAAGGCATCTACCGTTACTTTGATCATGCAAAATGGGTTCCCCGTCTGGAAAACCTTCTGGTCCTGAACCACCACTGCAGGGCTCTCATATACAGCATTACGTTGGACCCTGCGGCCAGAAGACCCAAAACTTGGTAGAACTTGGTATTGATACCCTTTTCCCCCAAAAGTGAACCTCAGAAACTTCCTGTGATGGGGAAGGATGGATATGTGGAAATACACGTCTTTTAGATCTATTGTGACAAACCAGTCCTCCGACCTAATCTGACTCACGATAAAAGGTATGGTTAGCATTTTGAATCTGAATCTCCTCAGAGACCGGTTCAATAATCTGAGATCTATTATAGGACTTAACCTCCGATCCTTTTTGGAAAATATGAAGTACCGGCTGTAGAACCTGGCTTCCCTTTCTTGAGGAGGAACCTGCTCTATGGCTTCCTTTGCTAAGAGGGACTGAACTTCTTGTTTCATGACTCAACCCTGCTTGGGGCTGACAAGCGTGTGCACAACCCTCCTGAATTTCAGTGGACGATACTCAAACTGAATACTGTACCCCTTCTCCACTGTGCGCAGGACCCACTGAGATATATTTTGAAGACCCTTCCAGGTGTCTAGATATTCTACTAGGGGGACCAGTCTCTCGAGACTGACCTCAGATAACGTATTTTGTATTTCGGTGATCTGAAGCATTTTACTGGCAGGAACTAACCAATTTACAGAATCCTCACATTCTCCTGCCTCAATGCTCAAAATATCCAACTTCTCTGAGCCAGATAATTCGAGCATCTGGTCCTCGTCACGGGCAGAAGAAACCGCAGAGTGGGGTTCCGACCCGTCCGCAGGACCAATGGAGCTGGCTGCTGAATGCTGAGAAAGGGCAGAAGTCGTCTCAACATTATCTGCCAGCTCCATTTGTGATCCCCATGTGTGCAGGCGCCGCGCTGCCTCGACAAACGCGGGACCTGACCCACGGGGAGCGCGAGCCTGGCCTGATTCATTGAACAGGCTCAGGCAGGAGCGAAGTGCTCTTATGGGCAACAGATCACAGTTTGCACAGACAGCACCCTCGAGTGCTGCCCGTGCATGCTCCACTCCCAATCAACAAACTCAGAGCGAGTGTGTGTCACCCTCGCTCAAATAGCGCGGGAAAGGGCATGCACACTGCCTGAATTGCTTCTCTTTAATCGCCATTTTCTTTATATATATGAGAGTGATTTGACAGACAACGCCAAATAAGACAAACAGTCATACAGAACGCTTGCTGAAGACCAAAAAGATGATGCTGTTGCACCGTCACATGCAACGACGCAAGCAACACCAATCGAGATTGGATTAGTTCCATACAGGCTTCAGACGCATCACGCTGAAGGCGTTCCCCATTGTGTCGATTCTCGACGCTGTGTGAATTCCCTCGAAAGGGAACTGATGTTTTGAACGTTCAGAAAACATTCCGAAATAAAGTTTTCATAACTTAATGGGAATGTTAGCAAAACATTCTAAGAACATATTTTTGTTATCTGGGAATGTTGTTCTAAGAATGTTTTCTCTCAACATTATGAGAACATCAGTCAAGTACAAATAACATCACAAGTACGTTCCATGAACGTTCCTATAAAAAAGTTTTCACTCAACATTATGAGAACATCAGTGTACAAATGACATCACAAGGAGGCTCTAAAAATGTTGTTCTATGAATGTTTTCTCGAAACGTTTCGAGAATGTATTTTAACTATATAAACACAGTTCCACAAACATTATTTCATGAAAGTTTTTTACAAAAATTTACAAAACTTTTACATAACATTAGTGAAAGTAATGGGAATGTTCCTTGTTAGCTGGGTTGGTGTCTTGGATGATTTCTCAATACTCTTATTTACTTGCACCACACACCTCTTAGATGATTTCTCAATACTCTTAATTATCTACAACACACGCCTCTTGGATTATTCTTAAAACTCTTAATTACTTGCACCACACACCTCTTAGATGATTTCTCAATACTCTTATTTACTTGCAACACACGCCTCTTGGATGATTTTCAACACTCTTAATTACTTGACACACGTTATTAGCCTACTCAATACTCTCTTTCACTCAATCATTCATTTCAACACATTCATTCATACCCATGCACAATTTTGAGATCTGGAACCCCATTTCTCAATTTTAAATTTAGGTTCCAAATTGGTGAGGGCTTTTAATAGTTACCACTACCCAGGCTTAACCGACAAAAGACTCCGCAAACACCATAAGAAAAAAAATAGTTTTCTTTATTTTTGACACCAGTTGATTTGTGTAACCTGTGCCAACCAGCCTGTTTTCAGACCCAGAATCTTTTAGCCTTCTCCAAAGTCTCCCCTGACATGGTCTCACAATAGGCTTCATAAAATGCATAATTTTAGATATATCATTCTCAGATTTGAAATGAAGCATGACCACAGTTGTGGCTACACTTTAGTTGTGGTAATAAGTTGCTATCCTAAATTCACATAATATTTTTATACATTTAATAAATATATTCTTAATATTTGTTGTTTTTGTTTTATGTTTGAGCTTATATATCTCAATATTAATAACAGTCTGGTTAATTTTGAGTCTTGAACTGTAAACTTTCAAGGGTTGGCTTTCTAAATATATGTTATGTGTCTATTCAGAATGACTTATGAGCTGCAACCTTTTTATTTTGGGTATGTCATGTATGCATGTATGCCAAAATTGGGGGTGATGAGGAAGGGGTTAAAAGAGACTTTACCTGGTTTTCGCCTTTTGGGTCCTCTCTCTCTGCATACCGTGACAATATCAGCAGGCTTAGTGCAGGCACTAATGGATCCAAGGTTGTACCTCGTAATAATGCCCGGAGTGGTACCAAACTTATACAGTAGTACAAATAGGTTCTGTACTCATAAAACGAGGCATTGGAAAGTTTGTAAGCACATCAGGAGTTTATTTAAATAACATTTGCCTGATGCTACCGCTAACCCGGATGTTGAGGTCAGTTCCGTGATTTGGGAAAAACCCGTAAAAGTTCTGGTAGAAAGTGAATGCACTAATATTTTGTTGGTAGTAGGCCTACCAGTTTGCAACAATTATTAGTTACAAGGTCTACTAATAACTTGTAAATTATTACACATTTGTAAACACTGACTCGGTACGTCAAGCGTGACCTTTTCAACGTAAATGTGTATTACATGACGTCACGAACGCGCATTACAGAACAGAGCAAGGCGAGCATTTGTGCTTATAAAACTTAAACTTTTTAATTTATTTTTTAAATGACCGAACGTTTCGCTAGATAAGACCCTTATTCATCGTCTGGTATCGTTTAAAGCGGCACTGAAACTGTCATTTGGACCTTGAACCGTTTGGGGCCCATTGAAGTCCATTATATGGAGAAATGTTTTCATCACAAACCTTAATTTCTTTTCGACTGAAGAAAGAAAGACATGGACATTTTGGATGACATGGAGGTGAGTAAATTATCAGCAAAAGTTTTTTTAAAAGTGAACTAATCCTTTAAGGCTAATAGTTTGCTAGGTCTGACACCACAGAAGTAATAGGACTGTCTTGTTCTGTGCATCACAAATTCTGCTTTCCTTCTCAAAAGATTGTTCAATTCCGCTTTAAGGGTCTGAAGTATCTTAAAATGTGAATGAGAGAATGAAGATTTTAGTGACAATTCAAGCTAAATTCAATTTCAAGTTGAATGTCAAACAACATTCTTTTTCTAATTGGTCAATTCTCTGATTCTGTTTCTGATAAACCCTTTCGTAGCTTCCCAGACAAATATAGGATCTTCAACCGAACCAATATTAACTGACAGGCCGGCTTTGAAGTCTTCATCAAACTGGTTATTCTGTAAAAGAGAGATATTAAAACGCCACAGCGGAGATTTGCGACAGATTACAGACTTTCAACAAATGAGGTTTTATTAACAAAGTTCGGGGGGAGGACGTTCAGATAATTACCACAAGTGTGAGCACTCAGCAATCAATGGTACGAGGTATATATACACTCAGCAGTCTCACCTCAATCCCTTGACAGTTTTGCAGCATCCCCCCCACCACCCCTTCTCCACACTTCTAGTCCTAAACACTTACATAGGGGGGAGTACTCTGGGATCAGGCCGAACTCCGAGCTCGGAGCCCTCCCGGACAGCACGCCAAATACGCATTAAACTTTACCCCCTCAAATTTTATGTAAGTGTGAACTCGTGAAATGGAGCATATTCAAATTCTGCCATTAAAGAATTGTAATTGCAAGAATAGCTGGTAGTATCACTGTCTGGTCAAAAGAGTTCAAAAGTTCCTTGGAGCACAGTAGATAGTCTATTCTTGAATAAGAGAGATGTCGTGTCGAGAAAAAGGTATAGTTTCTACTCAAGGGGTTCCCAGATCTCCAGACATCGACCAATTCAGCACTTTTACAAGATCATTAAGTGCAGTCGAGGAACTAAGCTGAACTTGACTGCAGGAGGAAGATCTATCCAATACAGGGTCTATCTCCGCATTCATATCCCTCCAATAATCAGAGAATAGTCTATTAATGAAAGCAAGTGATTAGTTACATGTGGGAAAAAATTAGCCTCAAATATTGTAGGGGCATAGATTGATACAAATGCTATTTTCTTCCCCTTAATGTTTGTACAAAAATATGCAAGCCTGCCAGATTGGTCTTGACTTTCTCTGTCAATATTGAGGTTACAGTTACGAGAAATCAAAACAATTGTACCTTTAGTCTTATGTGTTATCAGTAGAAAAGGCTACAACCCTAAAAAAAGTATTCTGTAATCTCTGAACGTCTGCTCTCTTTAGATGAGTTTCCTGAATTAGAGCGTTATCAATTGCTTTCCTGCGCAAGTAGATCAAGAGTTTGGCTCTCTTATTCGGACTGTTAAGTCCTTTAATATTGAGCGACATCATTTTTAATTTATCCATAATCTAATGAAAAAATGGTTTTCACGTTTTGCAAAACCAAGATACATCTGCTTGACCTGTGACAAAACTAAAACATTGTAAGAAATAAATAGAAATAACATGAACAAAAAAAACCTATCAGAGACCGCAAAATCCCCCAACGTTAAAAGGGCTTGTGACAACCTCCACCGTCGTTCACCAGAACGTCAACCACCCTCTTCCATTGAACATGAAGTACTGTATGTACTATAACAATGAGTATACATAGAATAAACAGTATTGACAGCCATGTGTTATATGTATAAAAAATAATAATAAAAATAAATAATAAAAATAAAAAAAATATAAATATTTGAACGATTTAGCTGAGAAAAAAAAAAAAAACGTAACTTTTTTTTTTAACAGGACTTCTCTGACAAAAGGAGTTACATTGCTTGCACTTTACATAATCAGAGTACTCACTCCCAACCCATTCATGGACGACTCGTTTTACTCATCCATGGACTCTGTAGGTGGCGCTGGCCCATAAAAGGACAATTTACGTCTGGCACCCGATCCAGGAGTATTACGAGCTTCCACTAAGAATTCCTCCGCTTTTTTAACTGAATCAAATGAGTGTTGATTAGCACCAAAACTGACACGAAGGATGGCGGGGTAAATGAGGATGTTTGGAATTCCCAACGTGTGCAATTCCTTTGGAATACTTCCGAAGGCCTGTCGTCTCTACGAGAGGGAAACCCGCTGTAATCAGCGAAAAAACACAGTAGGAACTCCTGGTAACGAATTGGTTCGGTTTTCGTCACTTTCCTGGCTCCCTGAAGAATCGCCTGCCAGTCCTGGTAACGTAGCACGCGAGAGATCAAAGTGTGGGATTTACCGGAGTCGTAGATTCTGTGCGCGCGGTCGATCGGGCCCTTCTTCTTCAGCGAGGGTATCCAGATAGGGAGCATCTTTTGAAGGAAGCCTATTGGGTCATCCCCTTCCAAGGTGAGGCTTTGCTGCTCTGTTGTGCAAGTTTAAATCTTTCTTCATCTGTCGCGTCTCACCCTGAATCTCCTACCTTTGACCCCAAGTCTCGCACCATGTTGGTTTGAGATTGCACTTCTTGGTGGAGCTCGATCAGAGAGGATTTAACATCCTCCATAGCCATCCGAATTGCAGTTTGAATCGTGGTTTCAAGCGAGTCTTGTTGTTTTGCAAGCGCCTCTGCAATGGCGTCTGTCAGATTAGCCTCAGTGCTCGTTAGCTTCATCTTTTTCTTCCCAGAGGGAGTTGTGGACAGCGAGATGTCCTGTTTTTTGTTTCCGTACATTATGTTGACAATATACAGAGTAGAAAATAACTGGCTGTCGATACTATATATTGCTATTTAGCAAAAGGAAGAAGGTTTGGACGGAGCAACGGAGTCCCTCGACCATCACGTGTATTGGGTCACGTGACCTCCTCCGTATTTCCCTTTTCTAAATATATATAAATGTTTTCTAAATATATAGTTAATTTCAACATATACTCTCCTTATCCAGTCCTATGAAAAGTATGCTGGGAAATCAACTGCCCAGTTAAGATGAAGTAATGATCAATATTATTATGTCAACAGAACTCATCAAGATATTTTTTGCAACTTTAAAAGTTTAATTAAATCAATGAGTTAAATTAGTTCCCTTTCGTTGTCACTTCGAGTTACGTCGAATGACGACGAATGGGGTTCGCTTAGAAGCCTATCCTCTTCGAACAGTAATAAACGAGCCAATGGCAAGCAAATGCCATGGGTCTGCTGAATTTGCATAGCGTAACTCCGCCCCACAGTGTGGGTATATAAGGAAGTGAGCCGGCAACATGCAGATATGTTTTCGCTTTCGGAGCCAAGTTTATTCTTCACTCCACAAGCCATCCTGAGTATCATCTCTATATTCCTCTTCGAGACGAGCTTCCCTCCAGGTGTTGGTGTGAATGCGAGTTCCAGCGAGTGCACATTCCCTGCGATCTGAGCAGTGATCTGCCAGTGTGTGTGTGTTCTCTCCCTGGTCGCTTCAGCATCTGCGGGGATCTTCCTTCTCTCTAAAAGAGCAAAGCGCGTGGCACGTCTTTTTAAAGATGCATCGCCCGTGGGCCGTGCCCTTCTGGTTGTGGTCACTGGCTGTCTGATTTAGATGGGCACAATCACTGTTTTGCGTGTTTGGGCTTAGAGCACGCCAAAGCAGCGCTTGTGGATGACTCATGTTTTCATTGCGGAAACATGACCATCGCGACACTACGGTCGAGACTCAGTGATCTCGAAAGAGTGAGAGTCCCCTCATCCACACCCCGATCTACCAGCTCTAGTGCAAATAGAGCTGGTACTTCGGCTGGGGGCCAGGGTGACCTGAGGGTGACGGTGTGGCAACAACAACCGACGATTCGTCCTCGGGCCACATCCCCCTCTCAAGTGCCGCAACCCGCGAGCCGACCAGATGATGCGCTCGATCAGTCCCGGCCAACGGTCGGCGGCGGACCGAGTGCGCCGTCTGGCGCTCCTAATGACGATGCTATGTCGATCACAGCATCACAAGGTGGGCAGGAGTTCTCGGGAGATGAGGGGTCGGCTGTGCTGCCGCCTCCGGGGCGCGTCAGCATTGCCCGATCCTGATCCCGAGCTGACGGCCATGCTTTCCCGGGCAGCCGCGAGCATCGGGTTAGAGTGCAATCCGCCACCCTGCCCCGAGCGCTCGCGTCTGGACGATTGGTTTTTGGGTGCGGCCGCCGATTCACGTCGGCGTCCAACCCCAATGCCTTTCTTCCCGGATGTGCATGAGGAGGTCTCGAGGTCCTGGAAGGCACCCTTGTCTTCCCGTGATCGCTCGGCGACCTCCTCCGCCTTTCCTCCTCTCGATCAGGCGGCTGTTTACGGGTACACTGGGGTACCTATGGTTGAACGCTCTGTTGCGATGCAACTGTGTCCACAGAGTGCTTCTTCCCGTGGTGATCCTAAGCACCCCTCCAAGGCCTGTAGGTTTTCGTCGACCCTGGTGGCGAAGACCTATAGAGCTGCGGGGCAGGCAGCCGCCTCTTTGCATGCCATGGCCACTCTGCAGGTCTACCAGGCCCAGATGCTCAGGGACATGCACGAGGGGAGGACTGACCCAGGGCTCTTCAATGAGCTGCGTGCCGCCACTGACCTCGCTCTCCGGGCGACGAAAGTGACCGCACGCTCCCTGGGCCAGGTGATGTCCACTAGTGTGGTCCAGGAGAGACACCTCTGGCTCAACCTGGCCGATATGAGGGACGCTGAGCGGACTCGTCTGCTTGACGCCCCCATATCCCAGGCTGGCCTCTTCGGCGGAGCGGTTGAAGATTTTGCCCAACAGTTTTCAACCGCCCAGAAGCAGACTGAGGCTATCCGTCATATTCTGCCCCGACGGCCCGCTGCTGCCTCCACCCAGCCGTCGGTTCAGACGCCTCAGCCTGCTCGCCGCCGAGGGCGCCCTCCCGCGGCTCCCGCCCCTCCCGCACGGCCCCAGCAGCAGCCTTCACCCGGGCCGCGTCGTGGAGGACGCCGCAGGCAGGCGCCTCAGCCCTCTCCAGCCCCGCGCCCCGCTAAACGCCAGGCCAAGCGGCGCTCCTGAGACGGGCTGCTCAGAGATGGCTATCAGTTTTTCTCAGGAGATGGTAGCAGGACCACTCCTTCCCCCGGTGGAGGGCCGGGGGAGAATCTTTTGTTCTCCACTCCCCGCTGCTCACCCACGGGTGGGCAGCACCCTAATGTGGTTAAAGAAAGAACTGATATCCCCATCTCTGAGCCCCCAGAAGGGAATGACAGTGCGCGCCGCCCACGGGCCCCGCCGCTCTCATCCCCTTCTGTCGCCAGACCCCTGCCAGAGCACGCCCCCGTGGAACGCTGGTCCTTCCCTGGCTCCCTCTGGCAGGACGCGGCTAATGACCGTGCCCCCAGCACCGGGCCGCTATGCCACCCACGTCCGGGCCGGTCATGCCGCTTCGCTGCACCCCCGGGGGTACGTCTGTCGTTCGCATGACCCCACTGGCACAGTCCTTGGGAGCCTGGTTAGAGCTTCCCAACCTGTCCCGCTGGCTCGCGCGAACCATCAGGCTCGGCTATGCGATTCAGTTCGCGCGGTCTCCTCCCCGCTTCAGGGGAGTCCGCTTCACTATGGTCGGTGGCAATGCCCCTGTCATGAGAGCGGAGGTCGCCACCCTGCTGGCGAAGGGTGCGATCGAGACCGTCCCTCCAGCCGCAATGAGGTCCGGCTTCTACAGCCCCTACTTCATTGTCCCCAAGAAAACCGGTGGGTTACGACCAATCCTGGATCTGCGCGTCTTGAACCGTTCCCTTCACAGGCTTCCGTTCAAGATGCTCACGGCCAAGCGCATTTTCGAATGTGTGCAGCCACAGGATTGGTTTGCAGCGATCGACCTGAAGGACGCCTACTTTCATGTCTCCATTCTTCCTCGACACAGACCGTTCCTACGGTTTGCTTTCGAGGGGCAGGCATACCAGTACGCGGTTCTCCCATTCGGGCTGGCCCTGTCTCCTCGCGTCTTCACGAAGGTCGTCGAGGCAGCCCTTGTGCCGCTACGGCAACACGGGGTTCGCATCCTGAATTATCTCGACGACTGGCTAATCCTAGCTCACTCTCGGGACCAGGTTTGCGAACACAGGGACCTAGTGCTCCGGCACCTAGCTCGTCTGGGCCTTCGGGTCAACTGGGAGAAGAGCAAACTCTGCCCCGTGCAGAGGATCTCTTTTCTCGGTATGGAAATCGACTCGGTCGCCATGTGCGCGCAGCTTACTAGCGAGCACGCACAGTCACTGCTGACTTGCCTGAGACAAATCGAGGGCAAGAGTGCGGTTCCACTGAAACTTTTTCAGAGGCTCCTGGGGCATATGGCATCTGCAGCCGCGGTAACGCCGCTCGGATTACTTCATATGAGACCGCTTCAGCACTGGCTTCACGATCGAGTCCCGAGGTGGGCATGGCACCAGGGCAAGCTCCGAGTACCAGTTACTCCGACCTGCCGTCAGACCTTCTCCCCGTGGACGAACCTCAGCTTTCTACGGGCCGGAGTGCCCTTAGAACGAGTTTCCAGGCATGTTGTTGTGTCAACGGATGCCTCCTCCACGGGCTGGGGTGCCATGTGCAATGGACATGCTGCCGCGGGCTCCTGGACAGGTCCCCACTGCCTATGGCATGTCAATTGCCTCGAGTTGCTGGCAGTACGTCTCGCTCTGCACCGCTTCCGGGCGCTGCTCAAGAACCAGCACGTACTAGTCCGCTCAGACAATACCGCGACAGTAGCGTACATCAACCGACAGGGTGGTCTACGCTCCCGCCGTATGTCGCAACTCGCCCGCCACCTCCTCTTATGGAGTCAGAAGCATCTGAGGTCGCTTCGAGCCATTTATATTCCGGGAGACCTGAACTGTGCAGCCGATGAGCTCTCACGGCTTCAGCCTCTTCCGGGAGAATGGAGACTCCATCCCCAGGCGGTCCAGCTGATTTGGGATCAGTTCGGGGACGCACAGGTAGACCTGTTTGCCTCCCACGACTCGTCCCACTGCGCCCAGTTTTACTCCCTGACCGAGGGCACGCTCGGCACGGACGCTCTGGCGCACAGCTGGCCCCGGGGCCTCCGCAAGTATGCGTTTCCCCCAGTGAGCCTTCTTGCACAGACCCTGTGCAAGATCAGGGAGGACGAGGAGCAGGTCATATTGGTTGCGCCACACTGGCCCACCCGAACCTGGTTCTCCGAACTTGTACTCCTCGCGACAGCACCTCCCTGGCCAATTCCTCTGAGGAAGGACCTCCTTTCTCAGGGACGGGGCACCCTTTGGCACCCTCGTCCCGATCTTTGGAACCTCCACGTGTGGCTCCTGGACGGGACGAGGCAGGTTTGAGTACCCTACCACCAGCGGTGGTGGCTACCATCACTTCCGCTAGAGCATCGTCCACTAGACATGCCTACGCGTTGAAGTGGAACCTCTTCGTCTCTTGGTGCTCTTCTCACTCAGAAGACCCCAGATCATGCCCGATCAGTGTTGTGCTTTCCTTCCTGCAGGATGGGTTGGAGCGAAGGCTGTCTCCCTCCACCCTGAAAGTATATGTTGCCGCTATCGCCGCACATCACGACGCAGTTGATGGTAAGTCTGTGGGAAAGCACGACCTGGTTATCAGGTTCCTGAGAGGAGCAAGGAGACTACAGCCTCCTCGCCCTCCTCTCGTTCCCTCTTGGGACCTCTCAGTGGTACTAACTGCCCTGCAGAGTGCTCCCTTTGAGCCTCTGCAATCAGTGGAGCTTAAGTTCCTGTCAATTAAGACAGCGCTCCTGGTTGCTTTGGCCTCCATCAAGAGGGTAGGGGACCTGCATGCATTTTCTGTAGACAAAGCGTGCCTGGAATTCGGGCCGGCCTTTTCTCACGTGATCCTGAGACCCCGGCCTGGATATGTGCCCAAGGTTCCCACCACTCCCTTCCGGGACCAGGTGGTGAACCTGCAAGCGCTGCCCCTGGAGGAGGCAGACCCAGCCTTGGCATTGCTCTGTCCAGTACGCGCCCTCCGTGCTTACCTAGACAGAACGCAGTGTTTCAGGACCTCAGACCAGCTCTTTGTCTGTTATGGTGGGAAGCTGAAGGGAAGGGCTCTCTCCAAGCAAAGGTTGTCTCACTGGATAGTGGACGCCATTGCTTTGGCTTACCAGCAGCAAGGTCGACCGTGCCCCCTTGGTGTGACGGCCCACTCCACCCGGAGTGTGGCCTCCTCTTGGGCTCTAGCGCATGGCGCCTCGCTAACAGACATCTGCAGAGCTGCAGGCTGGGCGACACCCAACACATTCGCCAGATTCTATAATCTCCGAGTGGAGCCAGTGTCCTCCCGAGTACTCGCTTCAACCAGCCGGTGCTAGGACCCGCTCAGGTGTCTTCGCTTGCTCGCCATTCCACTCCACGGACTGGATACGTGCGATATTCTCCTCAGGTGAGCCTGATAAGCCCTGAGTTCCTCCAGCGCTGTTGACGTCAACGCCAGAGTTGTGCCTCCGGCAGCTTTCGCGTTGGCTAGGTGCCACCATGTGCATGGTTCCCCCGCTGGGCGACCCCCACGTGTGTATTCCACTGTAAGCCTCCTTCGAGCATGTGTCTTTCCCTTGGCAAGCCAGTCTGCCACCCCTGGGGTTGAAATACTCCACCCTACGGGCTGGACACCCCAGTGTTCTCCGTATGCACCCCCCTCCGGGTCTTATGTATATTCTTAAGCCCTCCCTTCGGGCAGGCACTGATTGCATATTTCCACTGTGATATGCTTCCAGTGTACCTTGGTATTCCTGTGTTAAGTAGGAGTCCTTCGTCCGTGCTAGTCTCACGACAGGGAGCTCAGACTTACGCAGGGCACTGGAAGACAGCCGAGGTGGCGTGATTGGACTGGGAACCCCATTCGTCGTCATTCGACGTAACTCGAAGTGACAACGAAAGGGAACGTCTCGGTTACGGATGTAACCCTCGTTCCCTGAGTAGGGAACGGAGACGTTACGTCTTCCTGCCACTTCCACTGTACCGCTGGAACAGCCTGAGTTCAGCTTGGCTCCTTCAGCGAAGAAACATATCTGCATGTTGCCGGCTCACTTCCTTATATACCCACACTGTGGGGCGGAGTTACGCTATGCAAATTCAGCAGACCCATGGCATTTGCTTGCCATTGGCTCGTTTTATTACTGTTCGAAGAGGATAGGCTTCTAAGCGAACCCCATTCGTCGTCATTCGACGTAACGTCTCCGTTCCCTACTCAGGGAACGAGGGTTACATCCGTAACCGAGACGTTTTTCTTGCTATTGTGTATTTCATTAAGTTGTGTTAAAAGGTCCCATTAATTACCTTTTTAGGTATTGTGGCAAAAAGGGTCATTGGCAAAAAGCCGCTCCATGGTTGCTTATTTCTAAAAGTATGCTATTTAGTCTCCATAGATCTGTACACAATTAAGGTAAGACTATAGCCTATCTAACCAGAAGTCATGACCCTTACCAATAAGCTGACCAACTTAACTTCCTTCAATGGTAACTTATATAATCATGCCATGGTTTCCCATGTACACTTAATTAGAATAATTCTGCAATTATCAGAGGTTGAGACTCTGTTATTCTACGTGAAAATTTAATTATTAGCCTCTCCAGTCTGAGTACACATGACTACTGCCAATTCTTTTGGTGAATCTCTAAAATTTCAGTTGGCGTGCCCCAATGCTCCACCTAAACTGATTTTTAGTCCGTTACTAACTATCTTCACTGCTCAGGCATGTCATTTGCACGTTGAATCACCTCACTCACAGCTCTCAGATAAAGCCAAAGTGCAAAATCTCTGGATTTGGATTTGATCTAAATGATCAAATGGATAATACACTCCAAACCTTGCTTCCTTATCTAGTTACATAGATATACAGTGTGTGTCGGACACTTAGGTGTTTTTAAATGTGTTCATGTTTAAATAATATGGGCGAAGGATTTTTAGAGAAATGCAGAAGTTAACCCATGCGTGGTCAAAACTAAATATGCCAACCGATTCCATTAAGTTTGGAAACCCTTCACCCTCAGCATGTTTTTTTCAATTGCAATGTAATTGTATGACTCTTTCTAAAATGCAAGGGTTATCAGGATGTTTTTGTCATAGTTGATAAGCTCCTAATGTGGGTCGAAGTTTTTATCACCAAGAAAGGCAGTGCTGTCTTTACGGCAAAAATACTGGATTGAGACATCCTTCCCAGAAGTAAATGTCACACATTGTTTCCAAGGGCGTAGGTTTGATTTTGAAATTAGTGGGGAGATCCCCGGAAGCTGAGGATTCAGGAAATGAATAGGATTTAATTTTATCAAAGTCCACCTGGTGAAAATGTTGTTTATATGTCTATGTGGTGGTTTTAATGTGGTTTAAGACAAACCATGTGCAGATTCATAAGTCAACACCATTGCAGAGTATTTTCTCCTTAAAACTGCAGTGAAGACTCAAAAGTAAAAAAAAAACAGGTTTGAAATCGCTGGTGTTTCTGACGTCACAATAGTGCAATGCATCATAGTGCATAGTGAAATCAAATGGTCAATGTCAGTGTGTCTACTGTCTTGTTCCTTGCTATTTGAAGAAGCCAAACTCATGTCTATACCTGTGTTAACAGAAATTAACTGTTGGCATATTTTTTTCACATAAATATTGTCTAGTTTGTCCTGGTGGACATTGCACACAGCAATGCTGTTGAGTCTCACTTGTGCCATTGTTGTTCTGAGCCATTTTTTTCAGTTTCCTAAGAACACTGAAACTCTTTTCAGCCTCAGCTGAGAATGGGATGACTAAAAGCAGCCTGACACAGGTTTCAACTTGATCAAACAGGCCCCCGCTTCAACGAGACCAAGCCTTCAAAAGACCAAGCCCCACCCCTAAACATAACCCTTACAGAAACCTGTGCAAAACACAAGAATTAAATAGAAACATTTGACATATTTATAAGCCCTTTTAAGTAGTGAGCACATTTGTAAAAATGTGTACCTTTAAATGCAATATAAGTCGCTTTGGATAAAAACGTCTCCCAAATGCATAAATGTAAATCTGAGCACACATTAAATAGCTGGTTGTTACAATCTTTCACTTTAAGTGCCCTTCACAAAGAAGTGTACAAATACACACACATACACACACACATGTGTAGGCTTGCCCCGTCGCCCGTTCAGCCTCAGTACAAGCCAGAGTCTGAGCTCCAAAA
>JARPMJ010002960.1:0-103111 GCA_033366665.1 Phoxinus dragarum
CTCACATTCACCCATTCACACACCGACGGCGGTGTCAGCCATACAAGGCGCCCATCCAGTTCGTCGGGAGCAGCTGGGGTGTCTTGCTCATGGACACCTCGACACTTGGTCAGTTAGAACCGGGGATTGAACCACCAACCTTTCGGTTTGTAGACAACCTACATGAACCACTGAGCCACTGCCGCCTATTTGAACATGATTGGTTTTCCAGGTATGACTATGTACTAAAAATGTGCTTTTGACTTTAATTTATATTTGGATTATATACATATTTATTTATTTTGTCCTCACATTCTTTCTTGTGTGACACACAAAAGGCTCATTATGCAAGCTCATTATGCAGGGTCATTAAGCGGGCCATTGTCTTTTTAGGTGTGAACCACTTACTATTCATGCTGGTGTTGGATCGTCAACGCCCCTGCGCATATTGCCTTCCCAAACAAAAAGTGTTTTACAAAATGTAAATCAATGTATTGTTTTATGTGAGTGACTAGGCAGGATGATTTTCAGATCATTTTGAAGGAAAAAATCTAGGCGACAACATCCATTACTCAAAAGTATTGTTAAAACATATGTACTATGTGGTTTGTGGCGTAATTTCAGACACTTTAATTTTTTGTTTTTTGAATAACCATGCATAAACATTATTCTCTCAAAAATACAAACATGTTCATGCATGTTGCTCACATATTATGGTAGCCCTGTTTGTGATAAATAGAGTGTAATTACACCTTTGCCATTAATATATTTATAAGCAATTGAAAAAATCACAAATGTCAGGGCATGTCAGAACATCTCAAGGACCCCAAAAAACACATTGGTCCCCAGAGGGTTAAGAGAGTCGGAGATCTTCAGGCCCTTTCGGTATCTCCTACCTGCCTGGAGTTCGCTCCAGGTATGGTTAAGGCTTTTTTTATACCCTAAGCAAGGTTATGTCCCTAAGGTACCAACCATCACTCCAAGGCCTATTGTGCTGCAGGCTTTCTGTCCTCCTCCGTTCACTTCATTGGACCAGGAAAGGTTGAACCTCTTGGGTCCAGTGCGAGCACTGGACACTTATGTTCATCGGTCTTCTTCATGGAGGAAGGCCGACCAGCTGTTTGTTTGTTTTGGATCACCCAAGAAAGGTCTTCCTGCCTCTAAGCAGACAGTTAGTAAGTGGATAGTCGAGGCTACTTCTCTTGCTTATGAGCCCTCTGGCCAGGGCCCTCTTGCCCTTTGGTGGTCAGGGCTCATTCTACTAGAAGTATGGCGTCCTCTAAAGCCTTAATATCTGGAGTTTCTCTCCAAGACGTTTGTGATGCTGCAGGCTTCTCGTTCCAAAAGCGTTATCGACGCATCGCGAGTTCCCTCAAAAGGGAACGTCTCAGGTTATGTATGTAACCATAGTTCCCTGAGAAAGGGAACGAGACGATGCGTCACCCTGCCATACTTCCTGCATCCCTGTGATTGTCTTGCTTCAGCAAAATTTATGCTGAAGTGCCAGTTCCACCGGATGCGCTTTTATATCTTCCTGGTCATGACGTCACCCGCCCGTGACGCTCATTCTTTCCGTTGGACTAAGTTGACATAGATGCTTCAGACGCATTCACGCCGGGGGCGTTCCCAAAGCGTTATCGACATATCATCTCGTTCCCTTTCTCAGGGAACTAGGCCTGCATCGATAAAAAGACGTACACTTGGAAGATTAAAATTTTTTTGCCGTTTTTCGTTCACCTCACTTCACGTGACCTGACAAGCGTGAAAAGGAGAACTGTTTCTGAAGAAAAAACTATTGTTGGACTATTTCAGTTTGTAGTGTATTTTGTGCATTTTCTCTGAGGTAAATTGTTGTATGGGCACACATGATTATTTCTTCGGGGAACAAGAAGATGGCTGAAAATTATGACCTAGACTCGCCCCCAGGATCACTTCGGGATGGGCGACCAATAGATGTACCAATCCATTTCACACAGACCTGTTGGACTTAAAGTGAGCATGTGAATGTGGTGTGTATTTTGTTTTCTAAGACACTGTATTAACATGGCACCATATCATGTTCTTATTGGTTTTTGTTGACTAGGTTAACTAACATTGTTGTGTTTTGTTCTTATAAAATGGGAACTTATCCTGTAAAATGTATATTGCCGTGGGTTTATGAAAAATATATATTTTTTCTGTTTATTTGTGACATTTTCTTTAACCTTGGATGAATGGGTTAAGATGAGTTGATAACTTTCATGTATGTCAGTATTTCTCACAATTTTCCTTGCATTTCTGTGAGGTGGGATAATTTACAATTATTCATGTATGAAGTTGTTTACTTCCTGTATTTTCATAGTGCTGTTGGCTGAGGACAGCCAATATTTTTCCAGGTGGGAATCTCTGTAACAGTCACTTTGTGCTTTTATTGTAATCTGAGGTAAAATGAGAACTGTGCGTAGAGTGTCAATTATAGATGTGACAGGTGAGTAACAAGAGATAACCGCTCTACCGATCTTTGAATTTTTTCTTTTTTTTCCCCTTTTATATTTGTGACCAGAGTTGGATGTTTTGTATACTTTTTCTCACTCGATCCCCATGTATGCGGACGAGTGTGACATTTAAGTACTTTTATTAAACACAGGAAAATACGCCATCATCTCTTGTGCATCTTTTCCATCGACACCTATTGTTTTTCTCTCTCAGGGCAACATCTCAACTTTGCGTTACAACATGATGAAATAATGTTTGAACGAGAAACGTAATACAATGGTGTTAAATCAAATTGTGTTTAAACTGTTTAAATAAAGTTAACATTATCAAAAAATATTTTAAGTGTATATGGGTTGTATATACTAATACATAATAATGAATTCAATCATTCAAAATATGAAAGATTGTTACTACAGCAATATTATTTGGATTTGGGGGCATTTTGTTTATTTTGGTGGCAATTTTGCCCAAGCCCGCTTTAATTCCCGGGCCTGCTTCAGCAGCATATTTACTTTGGCAAAATGTAAAAGCGTCAGCTTTTTATAGCTGTTTGTATGAGGCTGTTTTCAGCTCTGATTTTGAGCTTCAGGTTTGAGCTGAGGTTTGAGCCAAACTGTCAACTAGAAACCTGTCTTACTGTCCGTGTCTGTCTGTCTGTCTCTCAGGTGAGGTCGCTGAGGGTTGTATGGGTCGTCGAGGTCCAGTGCCGCTGTCTCTCTCTCTCCTGTCGTCTGCTCCTCCCTCTATCCCAAGAGTGACACAACAAGTTAGTGGTGTAATAAATCACAGTGCGGCTGGCCGCTCTCATCTTTGATATAATTAATAGGTGCTAAGAGAATGTAACAGCCTGTAATTTGCAGATGTCATTTTGAGGAGGCTGTCAGAAAGCTTCTCCTCCGCCTAACTGCTTTATTTTTGAGGAAAAATAGCAGACCAGTGTTAAAATGGTCAAAGTTAAATATCATTATTTTTACATGTAGATAAATCTGCAAATAAAGAGGTTGAGGATAAACATTATGTAAACATTAAGGGAACATATGATTGTATCATTCTGCAAACATGGGAACATTACTTTTGATTGTTCTCTGAACATTCTGGAGCAATTAGTAACATTTAAAAAATTTTAGACAAACCTCCAACTAAAACGTTTCAGAAAAAAATTACATTTATTCATTGTTAAAGGTATTGTTTTTTTGTGTGAACATTATTAAAAAGACCAGATAACTTCGAACAAACATCCTATTAACATTATTGGAATAATGTTATATTACTGGAATAATTCTAGCAGACATTCAGAACATTGTGTCCGGAAGCAGACTCCAATCCAACACCATTCCTCCTTATTCAGAGCTCAATTTACCCTGAACCAGGTGTATTAAATTAAAGTTTCAAGAGGTCCAGTCTCTATATTTCCTTCCCAGCGGAGGTCCGGACAGACCTCCGTGTCCGGACCTCCGCTGGTCTATACATACACACACACATATATATGTATATATATATATACATATACATATATATATATATATATATATATATATATAAAATGTTCTATCACTGATTCTTGAGAGTCGGGACAAAACATGTCCCACATAGAAAAGTCTAATTTATAGCAAAAATTAATAAATTCATCATGATTGACATACTTACAAAGTTAAATCTAAAGGAATTGTATATACCTATCTGATTTTTGGAATAAACATTTTTATCTTTTTGGGGAAAATTTGTTTAAATGTATGGTCTGTGGTTAGAAGGTCCATGTTATTGCACTTGTCCTCAGCAAGAGGTCACAATATTAACCATCCCAAAAAACTTTTAAAAAGCTCTACAATTGTGAAAACATATCAAATAAAAAATAAGGGGTATAATATAAAAAACAATGCATGAAGTCAACATCAAACAATATTTTCCATAAAAATCTGCCAATTAAAGTTGTGTCCTCAGTTTCTGTCAACTCCGTCAGATTTTTTCATAAAGCTCTTTAAATCAGGAAATAGCATGTTCAGCTATATCCCTGAGGACCCCTTTTCATCTCCCTGCCTGTGGTGAATGCAGCACTACCACACATGCTCTAGTACGTTTTACATTTTTTTATATTTTAGACAAACAATGTCAATATTCCTATGGTCACAGCTGCACCATGTCAATACCCTCTTTCTGTTAAGATACTTTTTTTTAAACCATAGTGGATTGAATTTAAGCATTTTAGTGAGGTTATTGGGACACCTAGCAACTGAGGAAAAACTACCTAGCTGCAGTGTACAATACATGTTTTGGCGGAAAATACATTCCCTGACGTCAACTCCGTCAGACGTCAACTCCGCCAGGTTCTATGTCTGACGGAGTTGACCTGTAAGATGACGGAGTTGACAAATCCACCAATAACCTCTTAATGTGCGAATATAATATTATTTGTGAATATAGTGAAGGGTTCAACTGTTATTTCAGGGTTTTATTTACACATAAATTCACATACATAGCATGCATTACATTATATAACCATACGCATCTGACTTGTAGAGAATGGTCAGGCAGTGGTCTGCTTATTATTGTGTAACGTGTAACTTTGCCAGCACTTTAATATATATATATATTATTTATATATGTAGAGATAGAGAAATGAGAAGCCAGTGTAGGGCTGGGCGATATGGCCAAAACAAATTATCACGGCCCCTGGTTTCCATTATTTTTTTTTATTTTTTTTATAGTTGGAAACGGAGTAATTTAAAATAGTTGGAAATTGTGTATGTGCAATGTTTATTATAGTTTGCTTTACAGTAAGTTCAATCATCTAATAACAAGGAGTAGTTTTAGTTGTAGTGTTTAAAGAGCACATCTGTTCAATAAGCAATCAGCAATGCACACATTTTTTGTCAACACCGTCAGTTTTTTTGTCAACACCGTCAGTTTTTAGTCAACACCGTCAGATCTTCGACATTTGGATGCATGTTTTTGTTAATTTTTTGGGAAAAAAAATATTCTTCCTTCAGTTGATGTTGTTTTTGTAATAAAGGACCATCTGATCTACATCCTCTTATGTTTTATTTATTTAAGGAATTTGTTTTTACAATATTGAAATTAAAATCAAAGTTTGAAAATGCAAATATTTAGAAATTTTTCAGAATAGTGTGAAATCACAACTTAAGTTTATATATTGTATTTTGTTTACATATCAGAGTAACTAAACACTATTACAATATACTTCAGAACTTTAGATTCTTGTTGGATTGGAATATTTAAAATTGTTTACTTTTTAGTGTGTCTGACGGAGTTGACACAAATCCAGTTCTGAAGGGAAACATGTTTATTTGTTAAAAATGTGTTTTTTATTTAGAACCTGTTCCTTTACATGGTTAAATAGCTAAGACCTTCCTCTGCAGAAACGTATAACTCTAATTTATATAGTGTGTATTTAAAAAAAAAAGTTTTTTAAAACGCGTTTTGTCCCGACTCTCAAGAATCAGTGCTATATATGAAGAGTTCAGAAGCAAAAGTCTCTAAGTGCCATCTGAAATTTTCTTCTAGAATGATATATATATATATATATAGGATTTTATATATTGGAATAGTTCCATCTAGACACCAGTAGTGCTTTGTTAACCCTCTGGGGTCTTAGGTGTTTTTTGGGGTCCTTGATGTTTTGACATGCCCTGACATTTAGCATTTCGTTGATTATAAACATATTAATGTCAAATATGTAATTACACTCATAATATGTGAGCAACATGTATGTACATGTTTGTATTTTTGAGAGAATAATGTTTATGCATGGTAATTGAAAAAGTAAAAATTAAAGTTTCTGAAATAAGGCCACAAAACACATACGCATAAATATGTGTCCACAAGACTTTTGACTAATGGAAGTTCTCGCCTAGAGTTTTTACTTCAAAATGATCCGAAAATCATCCTGCCTAATAATTCACATAAAACAATACATTGATGTAAAATTTGTAAGACACGTTTTGTTTAGAAAGGCAATATGCGTGGGGGCGTAAATGATCATGAATAATGCTGATTCACACCTGAGAAGACAATGACCTGCATAATGAGACTTTCATTCAGGTGTGTCACTGGGTACCACAAGAAAGAATGTGAGGACTTATTTATTATGCATGCAAATTGTATAATATCGAAGGTAAACATTTCTAGTAACTATGCATGCAGTTAATTATCATACTGTATTTACATAAAGTATTGGAATATATCCTCTCCCCAAATGTGTCACTAATAAAAAACAATAATTAATAATTTAAATAAGAAGGCTTATATTGTCCTATTAAGATGTTGCTTGCATCTACCTTGTACATATATTTTTGCTATTTTATTAAAAAAGTTTTACATTTCTTTGTAAAATGTATACATTTTATTATACGTATTTTAAAGTTAAAGCTACACTGTGTCATTTGCGCGGGTGCGTTTTGCTCGTTTTTTTTTACATAGCAGCAAAATAGACCTAAAATACTCCGTCAGTTTTGGTCATACAGACTTAAGAAATATGAAAAAATAAGCTGTTAAATGTCTACTTTTTTATGTGTCCACTTACAATCGAAATAAAACATTGTGCTTTTGTAAAATAAAGAAAGTAAACAGGGAGTGCTTTCTGCCTCTCCGTCTCCGTGAACTTTTTTTCTGAAGCACTTCTCTAAACTCAAACAAAACTCAGCGAATACTATTCACTCAGACATGAGCTATATATCTCTGTAATCATTTAAGTGTGTAGTTTTAAATTATCTAATTCAAAACTAAAAGAAATATTCTCTGTTTATGTAATCTATATATAAAGAGCGAGAAATCAGCCGGTCTCATTATCGTTCTGGCACCTCATTACTCTGCTAATGTGACACGCCCATCGAGAGCGCGCGCTATTCAAACGCAGATGATCTGAAGCAACACATGCAAACCAGTCAACGCCCACAACAGCTGGACAACACACTCGCTGTGAGGAATAATAATATCGTGATAATCCTGGAAATTTTACCTCAAACGTGCTGGAGTAGCCGAACAAAGGATCCAGCTGCAGATCATCAGTAAGTGCTTTGTTCTAATCGCGATATGAAATGGTGTCTGTAAACCGCAAAAGACTGTTTAAATTTGAATCGCGTTTCTGTGTTTGAATGAATGAACGGCACATGCTGTTGTTTACTCCAGCTCGCGCGTTTCTGTGTTTGAATGAATGAACGGCACATGCTGTTGTTTACTCCATTTCGCGCGTTTCTGTGTTTGAATGAATGAATGGCACATGCGCGTGTCTGTGTTTGAATGAATGAACAGCACAGACGCATGTTGTTGTTTAGCTACTACAGCTCGCGCGTGTCTGTGTGTGAATGAAACTATCTATATTGCCTTCTGAGATGAGTAAAAATCGACTGAATACGTTGAAATAAAATGTCTTTGGATAAGCAACATATTAAACTGCAAATTAACATTTATGCCCTAATATATTAGCCTATAAAAGACAATATGTTACAGACTAAATATGAAAGACAACATTTCATTTTGGATAGATTATAATTTTTTTACTGCCACGTCAAAACCTAATTTACAAGGTGCAAACAAAATCTTAAAATATCAATATAAGCCTTGTCTTTAAATTATTTTTGTGTTTTATTAGTGACAACCCAGATAGCAGACCGATGTCGATTCAACGTTGATTTTTAGTTGTAAAGGTTAGTATCAATCATCAATCAAATTTCAACGTTGAATCAACTTCAGAACGTTATTACATCGAAAATAAAACATCGATTCAACATTGAAATGCGGTTGAATGGCGTGTCTGACGTTGATTCAACGTTAATTCGATGAGCAAAACGATGTTGTTTCAATGTCACGAGAAACGTTGTTTCCACATTGATTCGATGTCAGTTTGCTATCTGGGAAATTTGGGGAGAGGATAGCCTATCCAAAACTTTTGGAAAATACGAATGAGAATTAACTGCACAATTACTAGAAATGTTTACCTTGGATATTATACAATTTGCAAGCATACACAGTTTGTGGAAAAATACACTTTTTTCAAGATGTTTCCAACTGGGCATATATATATGTATATATATGTGTGTGTATGTATGTATATATATATATATATATATATATATGTGTGTGTGTATATGTGTGTGTGTGTGTTGTCTTTGCATCTTGTGGCTCAGTGACACCTATGAATTGCTCATTAGTATGCAGCATTAGCAGGTCTTTGTCTTCTCTCAGATGGGAATGAGGACATTATTCATGACCTTGTTGGATCATTCACGCCCCCCTGCATATTGCCTTTCCAAACAAAAAGTGTCTTACAAAATTTAAATCAATCTATTGTTTAATGTGAACGATTAGCCCGGATGATTTTCAGATCATTTTAAAGTAAACACTTTAGCCGACAACATCCATTAGTCAAAAGTATTGTGGAAATATGTGAAGTTTGTCGTTTGTGGTCTTATATCAGAACATTTAAGTTTGAGTTTTTTGAATAACCACGCATAAATAATATTCTCTCAAAAATGCAAACATGTACATGCATGTTGCTCACATATTATGATAGACATGTTCGTGCTAAATAGAGTGTAATTACACCTTTGCCATTAATATGTTTATAAGCAACTGAAAAAAATACAAATATCAGGTCATGTCAAAACATCTCAAGGACCCCAAAAACACCTTAGACTCCAGAGGGTTAATTCTTAGCAAAAAACACTTTCAAAATGATATGTGCTCATTAAAGGTCCTGTTTTCCTGTGTTTTTGAAGCTTTGATTGTGTTTACAGTGTGTAAAAAAACACAGTATTTTTCAAAAATTTTACTTATCTGTATGCCGCTGTTTTCACTGTCCTAAAAACAGGCTGATGACTTGTTCTATGAAGTCCCTCCTTCAGAATACGTAATGAGTTCTGATTGTGCCAGCGGTTCCTGTGTTGTGATTCGACAGCAGCTTAGCGCACGTTGCCCGGAAAGTCACGTTTCTTACCATAACGTGGAGATTAGTGATGCGCGGGTCGGCTTTTTTTCCAACCCGCGGGTCCGCATTTATGAAATTATTTGGCCCGCCCCAGCCCGCCCCGCACCACTGTATCTATTTTTACAACCCGCCCCGCCCCGCAACGCGATCATTAAATAGACATGCATTGTAATGGAAATGAAAACAGCCTTTATTAGCCTACAGCCTGAAAGTGCAGAAACATCGCCATGTTAACAGACGACAACAGACGATTATATATATGAATGAAATTTAACATAAATCAGGTCATATAAACATTTTAAACATTTACAAAGCAGCGTTTGTAATCATAGGTTAAACATTTTTTTTTTCGATTTGTATTGGCCAACAGTTTACAACCTAGTATGCTTCATATAATCAATTAACTTTTGTTTTTATTTAACACGCGGAAATGTTCATTTGGCTTTTTTGCCTTCGCTGTGCAAAAAAAGAATGGCATCCACTGTACCGGGGTTTAAATTTATTTCTCCTAGACTCCAGCAACCCGGCCAGCAGAGCTGAATGTGCGCTCGCTTGATGCGCTTGTGGCCGGGATACAGAGTATCATTTTTGACAGCTTGGAAAGCGCAGGAAAGGCGATTGACTGAGACTGCCAGAAGCTAAGAATGTCCTCTCCGTCCCAGAAGAACTGTCCCTCAATGTAGCGCTGAACCTCGTCTTTCTCGGCGGCAACTTCACTCTCATCCTCCCACTCACTAAACTCATCTCTTTTTCTTTTGACTCGCTCAGCTTCTTCAGCTAAAAATAAAATATAACAATATTTAACCTTTAAAACATACATTAGACCACTATAGCTAAAACGCCTATCTATTTGCTGGTGTTACAATACTCACCTCGAGGCATCGGCTCTGGCTCCCTCAGACTTGCTGGAGGTGTAAGCGGCGCACTGTCAAATTCCCTGACAAGTCTTCTGGCCTGGTCGTACACAGCGTTTCTCTCCTCTGCTTGAAACATCTTCAGGGACTTAAAACGGGGACAAAAAAACGTTCCAAGCTTGTGGGTGACGCTGATGGACATTTTCTCGTTTAGCAGCTGCGTTGCCTGTGCCCGAATATAAACCATGTACTCTGGATCACCGTATTTGGGCTCGCAGTGTTTCTTCAGTTTAAAAAACCAAAGCACGACCAGCTGAATAGTTGGATACGTATCACCCTCCAACTCTTCACTCGCAGATCTAAAAGGCAGCAAAAACTCAGTAACTGTGTTTAACACATCCAGCTGAATGCCATCCATTCTGTGGAGCTGATCTTTCTCCTGCAAGGCCTGTTGGATTTCACGATACTGTTTACTGACTGACTGCATCATCGCAACTTTACTGTTCCAACGGTTTCGCATTCCTGTGTCACGGTGTGTGGGAGTTGTACTACAGTCCCGGATTTTTTCAGGTAGGTCACAAGGCTTTTGCACTTTGCAATGACATCATTCACGTCGCGCATATATGTTGGCGTGTTCTCTTTTACATCAAATGTGTGTTTGAGAACGATGTTAATGACATGGGCTGTGCACGGCACCCACTTGTAGCTGCGAAGGGCAGCTTTTATGTTTGCGCCCTGGTCACTTACAAACATTGGTATTGAACCTGCCAGCATATCAAAAGTAAAGTCATGCAGCTCCTTAATAATTTGCTCGTGGATGTTGTGCGCGGTCTTTTGAGAGTAGAGTCAAATTCAGCTGTGCTTATGACACGGCTCTCCAATTTCCAGTCGTCATTAATGAAGTGACCAGTAAACGCCGTGTATGATCGTTTGTTGAACTCATCAGTCCACATGTCAGTCGTAATAGATATGCCACAATCCAGAGCTTTATTTATCTTCTTTGAGAGGATTTCTTTTTTTTCTTGCGCGGTCCGCTTTGGCTCTGTCGCAAACAGTTTGCCTGTGAGGGAGTACACTGCTGGCATCCACACGTCCGTAACGTGAACCAATGTTAATTAGACACTGGGCAACTGTATGAAATCCATCTCCAGATACCATGCCGAAGGGCCGCAGCTCTCGACAGCACAATTCAACACAAGCGTCTGTGACCTCGGACTTGACATGTGCTGGTACTACTTTACTTTTGAAGAAAGCGGTAATATTTTGAGACGTGCCACTGTCGTCCTTTTTCTTAGACCCCCCACAAACATGTCTTGACAGGCTGGAAGTGCCCGTTTTGTGGCTCTCGTGTTTGTATATTTTTTCACACGAGTTGCACTTCACGTAGCCGATACTGCTGTTGTCTCCTGCTGCAACTATTTCTGAGAACCGGTCCCAAACATTCGATTTAGCAGCCTGACCTTCTTTTTCTTTTAGTGATATAAATTCCAGACCTCAATTTCTCCCTCACCTCGTCTTCCATCTCCACTTTTATTTCTCCTTTTTTTGTAGCTGGCGGTGGGAGCTGTTTGGCGCGCCGCTTTCGTGTCGTCACGTGACGCGTGGGCACATCACGCAATATACGTTGCTGCGATCTTCATATTGTAACCTTTCAAATAACCTAATAGAATATGAAAATAGATGTTCCCAAATATTTAATATAGGCTGACAATTTTTTATTTTGTTTTAATGACCCGCCCCAACCCGCCCCGCAAATAAAGTGACAATTTCTTTACCCGCCCCAACCCGACCCGCGGGTAACCCGCGGGGACCGCGGGTTATGAGACGATCCGCGCATCACTAGTGGAGATGCATGCGCTCAGTGTTATTGTAAACATGTCTTTAACCCTTTAGAACCGAATGTGTTTTCCGTCAGCAAATGACAGTGGGCTTTCTGGCAGAGCGGGAAGGAAGGATTTGAACCGAGAGATGCGAAGCGCGGCAGGTTAGAGTGTTTTGGATTGCATAAAATAATAAAAGACACGAACAAATACATGGCAAAAGAAGTGGTAGACAGCAGAAGAGGGGATTGGGATGATTTTTAATGAAACTTGGGAGGCGGATGGCCATTACTTTTTCACTTATCTTTACATGTGGTGTATGCATGTGTATGTGTGTGTGCCTAATATGAATGGACGCATTTGTATGTGTGCGTGTATAAAAAAAGTGTCCTAAATTAAAACTGTGCAACCCAATGTCACAAAAAAGACTTGTATAGTTGTATTATACTTCTTCTTTCAACTTTAAAGTGTTATTTTCTTTCATTCGTGATTTTTCTGTTTTTTTCTAAATAAAAATCGGAAAATGTGTTCTCGTTTTTTCATTTTTGTCTATTTAAATTCTATTTACAAACTCACCACACACAATAATGGTCAATAACTGTAATTTGTTGAAAGCTAATCTTTTTCTGAAAAAGATGACACCTTGCACATGAAGATAACACATTGTTTTATAATTTTACAGTAAAAAAAATCAAAATATGTGAAAAACACCCATTTTAGCTTCAGGTTCTAAAGGGTTAATATTACCTTATCAATTTGAGCCTTGATGACATGGCGACAAGGAGCGCAACAAGACCACGCCCCCCTTTTTTGTGTATTCCTGTGGGCGGAAGTTAGTCAAAAAACTGTTCTAGTGACGTCATTAAAGCAGGAAGTAGAGGGATGTAGTCCAAACCGGCCGTTCGCTGTAGGCTTTGAAAAGGGACTTCTGTTAAATAAAATATTGAACTTTGAGCTTTATAATTTTACAGGTATTATTTATGCTCTAACAGCAACATTACACACTAGCTAAAGTTTAAAAAATGGGATCACGAAGAACAGGACCTTTAATGTATAATTACTTCTACCAACTACCCTATTTTCCCGGACTATAAGTCGATCCGTAAGTCGCATCAGTCAAAAAATGTGTCATGAAGAGGAAAAAAAACATATATAAGTCGCACTGGACTATAAGTTGCATTTATTTAGACATTTATTTCACAAAATCCAAGACCAAGAACAGACATTTAATCTGGAAAGGCAAGATATTCAGCTACAAAATAGCACACAGAACAACAGGCTGAATAGGTGTCGGGTATGTTAACGTAACACAATAATAGTTATTCAGCAACACAATAGCATAAAGAACATATACCTGGGAGGCTGAATAGGCTAAATTAACATAAGCCAGCGAGTCTAACAAGTTACCGGTAAGCAAGTTCACCAAGCTCCCGTGATCTCATTCCACAACACTGAATCCATTGAATTCTTCCTCTGTGTCGCTTCTCAACAACTCCGCCAACTAGAGTGCCCTCTCGCGGCTGTAGACGGTAATGTTTTCTCTTGGTTCATCTCAGTCAGTATGAATTGATTTTCATATATAGGTCGCACCTGACTAAGTCGCAGGACCAGCCAAACTATGAAAAAGGGTGCGACTTATAGTCCGATATGAAATACGGTAATCAAGTATTCTCGTAAGTGTAGAATCTGCCATTTATAATAAATACGGGTGAGCTGCTCGAATGGCGGAATCTTGAAAATACATTAGCCAAAGAGGGACATACCTGGAAATTCTAGCTTCGCTTTTTGCGTTTTTACACTCATGGCACTGTGACGAATGCGAGGGGTAGATTACTTGCGACTGCCGGCAGATTTGAAATAATACAGCCGCCGTAGGAGTTCAAACACCCTTGGAATGGAAGGTAAGGACATTTCTGTACTGTATTTTCTTTCAATAAAACAGAATAGCAAGAAACATGGGATTCCTTCTTAAGATTCATCAGTGGAAAGAAAGAAAAAGAAGAAGAGGAACAAGAGCAGGAGGAAACCAAGCAATATAAACAAAGTGTTGTAAATCCGTTTAGAAATAAGTTGTTTTTAATGTAATTAAACCATTAATTAATGATTACTGCATCGGTAACAAATAAAGGTTCTAAATGATTAGGGACCGTTCGGTATTTATGGAATGGGCCACCGGAGGAAAATAGGGGAGGGTCATGCCTTTTTATTCTTTGTTGAGGGGAGGGTCATCCAACTTTTTTTAGTCTAGGGGGAGGGTCACCCAACTTTTGTATTCATGAAAACAACAAACTTTCAAAGTGGCTTGTTTTGTGCATATTTTTCCATGTAGCTCTCTCAGTCTCGGTCCCCCCATAGCTAGCAGATGGGTCTGACCCAACAAAAAACAGACGCGAAAGATCAAGTGCAGTTTGGCGCTGTTTGACAGTGCGCGCCGCGCTCAGAAAAAGTGCATCATGTCAGAACAGAACGCCAATGAAATGTTTACCACGAGCAAATAATAAACTTTTGTGATTGCGAATCACAGGCAGTGTCCTGTGAGTGTGTCCTACGTCGATGTAGCCTACGTCGAGTTTGGGACTGAGGCGCCAGAACTGCAGTTGATAGAATGTGCGCTGTAGTGTGTGTGATAGCGATACACGCGAGCACACACACACAAACTATCCGCGTACATATTCATATGAGACGCGAGGACACACACATAATAGGCTACCTTAAAGATGTGGAAAAGTCGATCAAAAGTGTGGGTACATTTCTCCAGACTCGATGCCAACAGCGTGCGATGCAGTATTTGCGGTAAAATAATTGCTGCAAAGACCGATAAATACGATGAAGACCTTGACAGTGCACGGAGTAAACATAAGAGCAGAAAGTTGCTCCGTCTTCCACTGGTAAATGAAGAGATACCTTGTTGATCTGACAGTGTTTATATTGCAATAAATAATAACCTACTGAATGTACACTGTGCCGTACAAAAATGTGTTGGTTTACTTGGCTAGTCAGAATTTTTTTTCAGTAAGGATGCATTAAAGTTATCAAAGGTGACATTAAAACATGTGTAATGTTACAAAATATTTTGTTTTTAAATAAATGCTTTTCTTTAGAATTTTTTATTAATCAAAAAATCATGAAAAAATGTAGGCCTATCATAGTTTCCAAAATACTTTTGGATACTTATTAAATAATGTCAAATATAGTAAATGTATTGTTGCCATATACTAAATATTTGACTAGTCGCACGTTAATTTCTGCTTAAATACTGCATGGGATATAGCCCATTCTGCGCTCAAGCGCATGTATAATCTTGCCGCAAAAACAGGCTAATGATAATAAATATGTATTTAAAAATAACGATGCATTTTAATTGTTTATTAATAAACTCTTTTTTTCTAAATCAGTGTCCGCTGCAAACATGTCTCCATACATCTCCGCTGTAAAGTGCGCCTTTAAGAGAAATGCATCTTATACGGATTACATAATCAAATGATATTTGCTTTCGATTTGATTTTTTTCGTTTTTAAAAGTGGACATATCAAGCTTTATATAGATATTTTTTTCATATATTTGAGGCTAGTATGCTATATAGCCTACGATATGTTTCTGCTTTTTTTTTTTTTTTTTACGCGCTACAGTTCACGGAGACCATGAAAGACCCTGATTGTTTTATTTTATTTTACGAAAGCAAAACGTTTTCTTGTTATTGTGAGTTTACACAAATAAAAGTATTGCGACTGATGCATTATTCTTTTCTGTATGGCCATAAATAGAGTATTTTAAGTTGTTTCCATGTTGATCGCATCGGCGCCTCCATGTCATGCAGTGCGCGCTACACACTCCGCACACACACTTGGTTATGCGCCTAAGAACAGCGAACAAATATCTAGGTTAATGTTAGAGTGAGCGGCGATGCCAGACGGATAATCCTCATGTTTAACAAATCAAATCATGCAATTTCTACCGCGAGTCAGCGCTGCGCCAGTTTGAAAAAGGCGGGTGTGCAGGAGTCTTTTAATGAACGTTTGGTGTAGGTCTAGGCATAGAGATATCTGAACATCTTTGCCAAGCGCAAACCAGTACAGAAGTAATAATCAATAAATGATCGGGGAGGGTCATGCCTTTTTTCAAAATCATTTTGGAGGGTCATAGAAAATTTATTGCTGGCGAAGGGAGGGTCAAGTCTTTTTTGACTACTGATCTCAAAACTCCTCCGGTGGCCCCATAAATAAATAACGAACAGTCCCTAAAAAAATTAAAAATAAACAGAAATTGCTACAGCAGGTATTGCAAATTAAGTATAATTCTAAGTAGTGGGAATTATTTTGTGTCGCAATTTTATTTTTACTGGGTCAGTACATCAAACATTTTCTTACATTTGGAAGTGCTAAAGCACTCAGTGCATCTGGTTCATCCAGTTTAATTGTTATGTCCATACCAAATAAAATCTAATAAGCACAGATGCACACACACACACTCCCCCTAGCACACACACACGCGCGCACCGACGGTTGGTTGGTGGTTAACATTAAACTAGCACAGAACGGCGGTTCGCCACTTCGCGGTTAAACTACGTTAGTCTGCCCGCTCCGTACACACACACGCACCGCGGTGCTAGCACACAACGGCGGTTCGCGGGTTAAACATTAAAGTTAGTCTGCCTGTACACAGAACGGCGGTTCGCGGTCAAACTAGTCTACACACACACACAAACACACACACAACGGCGCTTCGCGGTTAAATTAACTTAACTTCTGCCCACGTGCACACACACACACAGAACAGCGGTTCGCGGTTAAACGTCTGCCCATACACATAATATTAATTAACACAATATGTATTAATATAAAATGTATTTAGGAATGTTCTAGTTATGAAATGTGACTTACCGTTTGAGCTGTTACCGCCAAATTCCGTCCAAACCGGTCCAGTGTCAGAGAAACGAATCTTCTAGCCTGAAGATGACGACACAGACCCACTTCGCGCATGCGCAATTGTATCCAGTTCTAGTCACCGCCTTTAATTGTGTGATGGACAAGCGCCGTCCTCCAATCAAGTCTTTGTAATTGCTCTCAGTAAAAAAGGGCTTTTTTTATGCTTTTATATTGTCAACAACAGTATGTGCCATATCTCATATAACAAAAAATAATTTGCATGCCTCAACAAGAAGAACATAATAAAATAAAAAATAGATATACATTATAAAAATTCCATAGGATTACAATGCAATTTATACTTTAGGTCAGCACCATTCATTATATTTTATTATTTATATTATGTTAAAAATGTTAAAGGAGCATTAATTACTTTAATTGCTTTACTATTTTTTAGATTTTGACGTCACATCTACATCCATTTTAATTTCAAGCACCATAAAAAGAGAGCTTTACCTTGCATTTATGAATGTGAAATTACATAGAAATAAAATAAAATGTATAATAAAACCAAACTCTTTTAAAGAGCGATGCTTTAATACAAAAAAAAATGTATTGTAAGATAAAGAAAATGTTTTTAAAATAATATCAGCAATGAAAATCTTCACATTATTCCAAAAATACTGGGCATTGGCAAGACCAAAAATTAGAAATTGTTTCAGTCGAGAATTCACAGAAAGAGCATTTTAAATCAATGTCAATTTTAAATTTGTGTATAGGAATACCTTGATAAACTATGAGGAGGAATTTTTGAGTTAATGACCAAACTTGAGTCCAATTTACATTATTAAAGAAATTGTTCCAGTAGAAATTATCTCACTTAAAAACATGGATCTAATTTTAAAATTGTTAGGCTTTAACCCAGAGAAACAGATATTGCCGACAGAGGTATGTTCAGGTCTAGGAGGACAGACAGAGAGTGTGGAGGATACACTGCTTTTGAACAGCATCTGTACACCTGCAGGTATTGCCTTAAAGCACCTTATAATTATTTTAGTTCAGTTCTAACCCTAACCCTAACCCTAACCTAAACCCTTATCCTACTGAGTCTGCAAATGTATAAATTCCCTCATTATTCAATGACTGATTCACTAACAACCCATTACTAAACCAATTATGAAAAAAATAAAGGACTTATTTCTATTCAAAATATTATTATTGCAGAGAAAGCGCTTTTATCAAGACTCAACAAACGTTTAATTCAGAGTTGATCTTTCAACGTTGTATTCATGTATCAGTATTTCTACTGATTTGACATACAACTCAAAAATTTATTTGTATTTCTATGTTGAATCCGTAGTGAGTCAACAACACCACTTCAACCATTTAGTGTTCAACGTTGTTTTGACGCTGAATTAATGTTACTTAACAAACGTTTAATTCAGAGTTGATCTTTCAACGTTGTATCATTATTCATGCATCAACACTTTTTCAACAGTTAATTGATCAGCATTGTTTGGATATTGGAACAACGTTATTTTTCTACTGATATATTTCAACAAAATGTTTAAATGTCATAGAAATATTAATAAAATTTGGAGTTGTACGTCAAATCAACTTTTTTTTTACAACCATGTTGAATCCATAATGAGTTAACACCATTTCAATCATTTGGTGTTCAACGTTGTTTTGACGTTGAATTAATGTTTTTTTTCATAAACTGACATTATTTCAACCACATTTAAACGTTTAAGGTCAGGCGAATGCCAGCTGGGTAGCTTTACTATATAATGTAAAGAGCAAATTATGTAAATAACAATTAATAAAAAGTCCAGATGCAAAAATATAAAAAGTATTTGGATGAGAAGTGTGTTGTCCCTAAACGCACAGAGAGATGGAAACGGTAAGTCACATGACGTTTTGTTCAACACCATCTGTGACAATGTGACACTATTCATGCCTCATGTATTTTCATGACATGAGGCATGAAATATATTGTCACATATATGTACACATATTTATACATGCAACATGTAGATCAACTGTTATGCTTGAATTTTTATGCATGTTGAAAATATATTTTCAAAATATATTTCAATATATTTAACAGTGTTTCACATATATGTGAATATATTGCATTTCTGTATGGGTTGTTTTCCATTCCACTGAATTATCGTAGCTGTTTCTTGGTGTGATATTTGATGAGGGATGAAACATGGTGTCATTGAGTATGTGGTCATTATCCCCAATATTTACATAATCAATTTCTCTACCTGTTCTGGCATTTAAGTCTGTATTAATACATATACTCATATATCCGGATGAAGTTGCGGTGAAAAAGACTAGGTGTTGTTTTTATTCCATTATATTGACTCTGTCAGCTAAATTCACTATTAGATTATTAGATCGATTACACTAACTTCACTCTAAACATATAGTATGCTGAGGACATCTGCTGGTTAAAGCTGTGTAAATGCAACAAGAACAGCAAAACATGTTCAATGACATTGTACACACGTTGAAACCGCAGCGCGCAAGCTAAACAAACCGTTATTGTTCATTGGTGTGGGCGGCCCTTAAGGCTCTTAAGATTCCTCCACTGGTAGCTGTTCAGGTTGAGGATTTTCGACGATCATCTCTGGCTGCATCGAGGGTTTAGCAGAAGACTCTTGCAGCTAGTTGCTAAGGTAACCGTGAGTCTGACCACAGAAACGGAAGAAGGGTGCGTTTAAAAAAAAAACGTGTTAGGTAAAGAAATGTGAATAACTGACATTGCCAACAAATAATTTAAAAATATGTCATCCTTTATTAAAAAAGAAACGGAAGAAGTGCGTTTTAAAAAAAACGTGTTAGGGAAAGAAATATGAATAACTGACATTAACAAATAATTTAACATATTAAAAAATTATATGTTGTTATAAAATATGTTATCCTTTATTAAAAATTGTGTTTTCATGTTGAAATCGAGGCACTAGATGCTAGGGATATTTTTGTTGACATTTTGGAGAGCGGCAGGGTCACTCTGGACTGATCGCCAGTCCATCACTAACCATTCACACCTAGGGCAATTTTATGAGTCTCCAATTAACCTATTCTATTCGTTTTATTATTATTTGCATAGCACTTTTCAATGTAAAGAACAAAGTTATATCTGATACAAAGACCACAAGGACATACATAAATATATGTACCGGTATGTATAAAAGGGCAAGACATAAATGAAAGCAAATTGCTTATGATTGTAAGCTGATATTTACAACACCAGTTGTCTAGTGTTAATTATTGTATCCAGAGCAAAGTTATGCAGCAGGATAATGAAAAACTTGTCTTATTTATGGGTATAATTAACTAATTAATTAATACAACACATAACTCTATACCTACTTGACAATTAACATGTGAAAATGTTATTTTGTGTGATTACTTTTAGTTATGTACCCTGTATACAACTGGCATACACTGTTAAGATAAAAATGAAAAATCAGTAATTTACAGTAAATGGTTTATTCCAAAAGTATCCACAATCACTGTGAATAACATTATACAGGTGTATAGAGTATAAAACAATCAAACTATTACATCAATGTAAGTGTAACATTTTTGTACAGTAAAGGTCATTATGTTGACAAGATGAGATGGGTAAAGTTTGGGGAAGTCACCACTGCAAGAGGCTGCTGTCATTTGCAAGCTCTAGCACTACAGTTGACCGCAGAAATAGTCCGTGAAAACATCGGAGGTGAAACTTAAAAACCGACCTGCTGTTTGTAAACTGAGTTTTGGAGAATCACATAAATGTTTTTTTTTTTTAATTAACAGTGGTTTCCTATCCATCTATGAAGCTAATGCTACCTACACACTGCAGGAAACAATAGTCCAAAATAAAAGCACTGTATCAGACATCCATTGCACTTCAAAACGTTTTATGTTTTCCTTGCAACACACCTGCAGTCCAGTCATAATTGATACGCATCCTAAACGCATTCCCACCAGTTAAGCACTAATTTACACTGCTTCAAAATCACTGTCATCTGAACTCTCATAATCAACCTTCTTCATGGTCCTCCGGTATCTCCTCGGGCACATCCTCCAGCAGAGAAGCAGCATTTGGTCCTAAAGCCAGGCTGTAACTTGAGCATACGACTTGGAACTTCTCCTCCACATCTGCAAGCCTTTTCTGAAGAAGACACAGTAGCCCGTGATGACCCTCTTCACTTAAACTGCCTAGAAGGAAAAATTAAAAACGAGGCATGATAATACTTCCATTGAGTTAGTGTTGTTGAGCTATTCATTAACTGACTTTACTAAAGAAGTACAGACCATTTAGATCCAGCCACAAGGAAGCCATAATGTAACACTAGAGGATCTCAAAGTGAGAGGGGTTTTATAGGATCCCCAAAAGCATTATAGCAAGAATCTAATAAAAGTTAGCTTCTTACCACAGTTTCTGCCAGAAGACATTTCTGATATCCTTGTCCTAATGTTTCCAGCCAGTTTTCTGAGATAGGTGCAGTGCTGTCTCATCTCCCTCATCACAATGATCTTTTCCTCTTGAAGCCGCACTTTTGACATGTACACATCAAAAATCTTCTTCTTGGTGAGAATGTTGCTGGATTCTGAAGTCACACAAATAACATCCCTTCAATACAAATTTGACCTGTACATTCTAAACAGCAGGCAAAACATTAGTGTATGTACATCCCATAACCTGGTGCAGGGTGCAAAATAGCCTTAGTTAGAAATTGCTACATACCACTGCTGTGCACTTCCCATGGCCATATTAGACTGTCTCCTCCCCCCACAGAGAGCCCGCTCTTCACCTTCTCCTCAACGATGCGCTCCTCATCTGCCACCTGCTCATTGTAGAGCTTGATTGTTTGCAAGAGTTTTCTCTTCTCTTCCCACAATTTTCTTCGACGCAAGTGTCGAATTTTGTTGCTGTCTATAAAAATGGCAAAACACAGAAAACGTGATGCACAAGCATGTGTATGCAGATATCAGAAAGTTCAATGAAATACTAATATTTTTAACTGACTAAAGAATTAATCAATTAAAATGTAAAAAAAATAGAATGACTTAAAAGGCTTAATAGGCCTAATATCTGTAAAATTTAAAGGAAGACATTTTAAAATTAAGGACCTTAAAACACGTTAAGACCAAAACAATACAGATAAGACATCTGCAAGTAATAAAAATGACATAAATATTAGATGAGTTATCAACATACCAGTCTGATTATAAAGGCTGGCTTTTTTTTGATGAACACCAAGAAACATTTGTTCTATAGATTTCTGAAGTTCATGTTGGTCATCCTCACATCTGGTACCTACAGAATCTTAAAGCAACAACAATAATACAAGTAAATGTTTATAATGTATTTTAGGCTGTACATTTAAACAGTTTGAAGTTCAAGTTAAGTTTGTTTAGAGCCCCAAATCAGTCTCAAAGGAGCTTACAAGACCACAAGTTTTATAACAAAAAAAACAGGACGACACGTCCTTACTTAAAGGGATAGTTCACTTTAAAATTAAAATTCTGTCATCATTTACTCACCCTCAAGTTGTTTCAAACCTGTATTAATTTATTTCTTCTGCTGAACACAAAGAAAGATATTTTGAAGAATGTCAGTAACCAAACAGTAGACAGTAACCCATTGACTTCCATAGTATTTTTTTTTCCTACTATGGAAGTCAATGGGTACTGTCTACTGTTTGGTTACTGACATTCTTCAAAATATCTTTCTTTGTGTTCAGCAGAAGAAATAAATTAATACAGGTTTGAAACAACTTGAGGGTGAGTAAATGATGACAGAATTTTAATTTTAAAGTGAACTATCCCTTTAATCCTTATGCATGGCAAAGATTCTCAGTTACAAAATTAATTATAACACTGCAATATTAGTAAACTACATAGAAGAATGTCTATAAAATACTGTACCGTCAGTACCCCATTTTCTGACATCGTCTACCCACTGATGCACGATATTCTCAGGACACCCCAGCTCACTGCTCAAATTCTCCAGTCGCTGAGACTCAGCCTCAGCCTTTGTAAGTCTGGTGTAAAAAAACCAAAAACAAGATTTCTCCCTTTGCAATCTTAAAAAGTGAGAAAAATCATGAAAAGCGTTGTATACATAACTCAGACACAACATAATAACTTGATGTATCTGCTGGATAGTGCAAGATGAAGGCCTTCCTGCTTCCGTCGGTTCCATCCAATAGCATGAACAGTTAGCATGTCGTTCCTGGCTTTAAACAACAAAATGATGTGATGGAGGAAAGTCCTATTAATGCTCACGGCATTTTACTTCATCCACACATTGACCATTGAGTTTTAATTTAAGAGAGATGTAATGCAGTTCTATTAATGTGTTAATTTCATATTAGAATATTTCCAGCTTTATATTTGCAATAAATCATATATAATATTTGCAATCTTAGAGTACAAAGTATTAGACAGAAAGAATAAAAACAATAAAAAGAAGAAAGAATAAAAGACAGGTTTCCTAAAATAATATAAATAAGCAACAATTGCCAGATTTTGTCCTGTACTGGTTGTGAGGGCACACAGAGACAGGTAGCCGTTTACCATTTCGACCTCGTCCCCTGCAGTTGTGCCAGCACCTTCCTGATTTTTGCCTCTCCAGATTATCTAACAAATTAGGGGTGGCACTTATATTATAATCATATACAGTCAGTGTTATTATATAAGTCATAAAAATACAATTTCAAATGGTATGATAAAGAATATGCAGTATCTCACACTTGGTTGAATGAGCCTTGGCATGCGTGACAGAGAGGAATGGTCTCATCTGCAGTAAAGGTCTGAGTTCCAACATGGAGACTGCCAACTTCTCAAGGTAAGGCCAATACTTGCGAGCAATATCCGTGCAACAGAACTGCCCGTTTGTGGCTGCTTGGAGCTCCTTCTGCAAGTACAGCGGATAAGCAAATATTTCCCCCCTGTAAATGTTAAGAGCCTTGAGTAGCACTCCGTGTCTGCAAACAACCACCTCAAGGCCCTCTTCATCCAGTTTGCTTGCTCCACACTGGCTCCACAGATCCCTTTGCCGGCAGTCTGCATGACAAAATAATTCTGGTTAAAACTGAAAGTTGCTATGTTTTCTAACTAGTTACTTTATCCATCAGGATGGGTAAGGTTACATCACACAACTGGCATCTTTGTAATGTTCGGTGACAATAAAGGTTTACTTTCAAACTATTACTAAAGAGGAGCTTCAGAAAATGCATCTTCCACTTTCTCTACTCTAGCTACACAAACTAGTTGAAAGGCAGGGTGACAAACTGCATGCATAGTCACTATCTCTTACAGAGATCTGCTATTACATAATGAATGACCGAGCTACTAAACTAGCCACTTTGGATGCCACCACACATACCATATCTAATTTCAAACCTCAACACAAGATTGCTTGAAAGAGTGCACCGTGCTCAAAGTGCTTGTAACAAACTAAGATACTAGTGTGTATTATATAAGCTTACACCAACTAGGGATACAATATCTATTTAATAAAGCAACAATCATACATTTCAAATTTTGCAACACTAACACTTTTCATTTTACTCCTGATCTCATCAACAAAATGGTGTACATCAGTGTCCTTGGCAATGAAGGTGCCATCAAAATAGGGTTCCTCTGACCTTAATAGAATAAGAAAAAAATTTATGTTCAGTGTCAGACATTATATGTTCTGTTAACTTTACATTAAGTAAAACAATTACAAGTTTAAAACAACTAACCCCTTTGACTGCCAAAATCAGTACACTTTTCTGTTGCCATCTGCACAAAGAGCAAGCATGTTGGGTGTACATGGTGAAGTGCTCTACACTGGCCATTTTTTCACACTGGTGCTGGCAGAATGTGTATTCCATGAAGCATCTCTGGAATACGTCTCCATGTATTTTCCCAGTCTGTACATGCGATTAGTAAAGAGTAAAATTAAATAGCTACACTAATATTCTCCCATCTCTACTTAAGGCAACTTTGATCCACACTGATCTTACCCTTCCAAAGAGACAGGTCCTTCTCTCCAACATCCACAAAAACCTTGTCTCGATAAACCTGGTGCGACAGTTTTCATTTCTTCAAATGAGCTGAAGACATCCACTGAAAACAGTGTGTCAGCATTCACAGATGCTGTCCAATACACACTTCTTATTAGGTCGCTCATGTCAGGTGTCCAATGAGCCAGACATAATCTGCACAGCAAGTTTGGCAAGTGCAAATCATACCGACCTAAAATCAAAAAGTACAACATTCTAACACACAAAGGGACAAGATAAAATTAAAATATAAAACCATAGTTCATACCATTTATGCAAACCAAAATGATTGCTCTGCCAGCTGATTCTGTGACGTTTGAAGGGTCACAAGTGCATAATTGGACAGGTCTCACTGTAGGCAATAAACATACTGAAAGGAGAAGAGAAATAATTACTGAAAAAGCATTAAAAATATGTACAATTAAGATAATAAAACTTTAATCAATTTACCAAAAAGGTTCAAAACACTACCTTGATTGACCAGTGTGTATTTGCCTTCTTTTTTTACACAGCACACCGTTGGCTCAATGGGCTTGTAAACTCCCTCAATACAGGACTCCCTGTTATGGAGAGTGAGTTTTTTGTGTATGTGTATGTCACAATCCATACACAGCCACTCTTGTGGCATGCAGTCTCAGCAGCGAATGACGGCAGGAGATGTGCAGTGGCTGCAGTTCTTTTCTGGAGCCACATTGCAGGACAGCAAGCAGTTGATGTGATAAGACCTTGCTTTCCGCCACTCATCTTGGGCTACAGATTGGCGCAAGCACCATGATGTGGATGTTGAAGGATGCTTGTTGGTACCTTGAACATCTGCTGATGTCAGAATATCCTGCAGTTTCTGCATCTCACTGTCTAAAAGACAGAAATAAGAAAATAATCATTCCTTTCATGCTTACTGCTAACTTGCTTAATTACAGTAAGGTCAGGTGTCATTTTACCGAATAAGTGTTGAGAGCAGTTTGGTTGGGTAACTGTGGGAACCTCCTCAGGTGACTCAAAATGAGTAGCATCCTCACTGCCAACCACGGAAACAACTGAAAAGATAGAAAGGAAAGAGTAAACAATTTTCATATATTACAAGCACATAATATAGTCTGACAATTTCATTAATCTCAAAACGTTTTTCCCCCCCCCCCCCTCATAATCTGGACATAATCTTGAACTGTTAGCTGAACATGAAGCTGACACTGATTGCTTCACTTCCACTTAATTTCTTTGTAATTGCTTAGCATTACAGTGAAGTCAACATAAGTAACACATCCAACATGTGGTGTTTCTGATGGCACAGTTTAACAAACAGTATTTAAAGGAAAATGATTCAAAACCGGAAAAACAGAAATCCTATTAAGTTTTACCATAGAATACCAAAAGATTTTTACAAAAAAAAAAATAAAGGAAAAAAGCTGTGCACTGGAAGCCCCCACAGTTTAGTGGTCTATGTTTTAAAAGTGACACAAAACCATATATGTTACCTAACAAATAGCAAGCTGAATTCTGTATACAATGGGCACAGTTATACTTAGTTAAAAAGCATTGGGTAGTGGGTAATCACAGATAATCTTGGAAGACATGGACTACCTGTAGCTGAAGCACGTTTTCGTGTCTCTCCACTTCTTCTTTTTAGCAGTGGACGTCCTTCAGCATTTCTCTCCACCCATCGGACATTAAATTGTACTGCCTTTAGCAGATGCTGCTTTGCCCTTCGCTTCCTTTGCCTTGCATGACAGAAAGTGAGCATTGTATGATAACACTGAAATACAGCCAACTCTTGAGCAGTTCATTCCAATTTTGCACTCTAATTGCCACTCTTGAGTATTATTACCAATACTGGAAGAGCACTGTCTAAAAAAATACTCACTTTGTTTTGAGCAATAAGCATGTCTGCAATGAAAATAGCATCATCTACTCTCCCTCTGTCTTGCTGAGCAGCCATTTCAAAGATACTCTACTGGAAAGGAAGATAAAAACACGGTCAGACAAAAAGAATTGAGGACGGAGTATAGGGTGGCTTTAGGCTATATAAAAACTCAATCTAAAAAAATGTTTTGGACAGTGAGAGAGAGAGTAAAGTGAAAGAAAAATAAAGAATATAGAGTAATACTTACTTGAAGACAGTGAAGCTTTAGAAAAAATAAATGGATATAGAGAGATGGAGAGAGAGAGAGAGAGAGAGAGAGAGAGAGAGAGAGTGAGTGTGTGTGGGAGAGTGTGTGTGTGAGAGTGTTTGAGAGAGAGAGAGAGAGAGAGAGAGAGTGTGAGTGTGTGTGGGAGAGTGTGTGTGTGAGAGTGTTTGAGAGAGAGAGGTAGTAAGAGGAGTATAGGAGTGGCTCTTAAAAGAGCCGTTGGTTTTCTTATAAAGGTATACAGGTGGAGGTAACAGGAAGGATGGTGGGTAAAAACAGGAGCTGTTGGACAAAGGAAAACAAAAACATAGTTCATTCTCTTGCAGCAAGGCTACCTGGATTTGTCATATTATACATATAAGTACTGTAACTGTAACAAAATAAACAAAGATAATAAGGAACTGTGATTATTTTATTGTACAGTGTATATTCAGCATGTAAACTGCACGAATAAACAGAAGCAGTGTGTCGTGATATATGAGGTGAATGCATCATTAATATGCTAAATCTGAATACATTTTTATGACCAGATTTTGTAATTCGTGCTCTCGATGCACCTGTAATTAGTCGTGTGTATGGTTACCGTAAGTAAAACCAGTGTTCATTTTTTAAAGGGCTGCCACTGTTGTACCCCAATAGGTAAAACTTGAAAACTTTAACGATCAATAAAAAATAAATGTAATTGCACAAACTAGAATATATAGTAAATGTTACATGTGCGCTATTGTTCAAAAGTTTTGGGGTCGGTAAGATGGTTAATGTTGAAAGAAGTCTAAAATGCGTACCAAAGCTGCATTTATTTGATCAAAAAATACAGTAAATCTTTGTAAAAACGAATTATTAATTTTTGAAATATTATTGCAATTTGAATATGTTAAAATGTAATTTATTCCTGTGATCAAAGCTGAATTTTCAGCATCATAATGATTAGAACAGCATTTAAATTAAATATAGGCCTATATATATTTTTTGTAACAATGTAAAAGCATTTACTGTTACGTTTAATCAATTTAATGCATCATTTCTGAATAAAATAAATTCGTTCTAAATAAATAAAATTAACGTTACTGGTTTAAAAAAACACCTTAAGATCGACATGTTTTTATGTGAGGATCGATCCTTTTAGAATAGATACAACATCAGAATCTATATTTTTCTGTGATTAATTAATTAGCCAATTAATATCAATTTCCATTAACGTTATTGACCACAATAACGTTAACAGCACCAATTGATTAAAAGCTCCACACTTCACAAACACACAAATATAACGTTAGGCTACAGTAACGTTAGGATTTCTTAAATTACAGCACCATAACAGAGCCCGTCTACGGAGAGCCTGTTCACTCCCTATTAAGTCCTATTGTACCGAATTTTGGTTGTAGTTCCACCAGAGTTCCACTGGGGGCGATCACCCCCGAGTGCAAAATGAATGGGAGTCTATGGGGCTAGACGGCTAAATTTGTCCCTTTCAGCCGATTGCCGTTGAGAAATCTCAGATTTGATTGTAGGTTTGGCAAGTTCAACATGGGTTATAGGTCGAAAATTGAATGAACGAGTACTTATGTCCTTTCGATTTCTTACAGGTTGAGTTGTTGTTGCCCATAACACGCTAGCATTCTGCTAATGAACGCTGATTGGTCAGTGAAGGACTGATTACGACCAGAGATAACGCTTGATGGCATCGTGGTATCTGAAGCGGGAACAGAATGTATTCTAGCAGAAACTCTTCTAGCCCGTGTATTTACCTGTGTCAGCTGTGCTGGCGATGCCTCGAGAGAAAAGAAAGTGCAGAGCGCGAAAGCACCACAGTGACTGAAGGATTGCCGTAAAGCAGTATCTCTGGTCGTATGATGTGTATGACGTCATTGAAATTTTGAAAGACTTTTTAAAGCAAATAAGTGACTCTAAAAAATCTAACACCCAGCAATGTGCAATTTCTTTGCATCTCCTTTCGAATACAACATTCAAATTACTAGACAAAAAATTATATCTTGAGAAAAGTGGATTTTGAGGGGTATAGCTCCATAGACCTCCATTCATTCTGCACTCGTCCTGTGAGCGCCCTCATATGGAATCAGAGTGGAACTGCAACCAGTCAGAAGCCGGAAGTGTAGCGAGAGTGAACCTTCTCCCCTTATTAGACATTCTCTGACCTTAATAAAAATATGCCTTTGACTGACCTAAACGATGCGGGGAATTTTGGAGAATGCACTATATCGCTTTCTCTTTGGTCCGTGGAGAGTTGTTGGCATTGAGGAAATGATCGCCCCCTACTGGTACTCAACCTACATTCATGCGTGTCATGTTCACGCCTAGAGGAGGCAAAGCGTGACCCTGACACGCATCCGCTAGTGGTCCAGCGTGTGTATTACACGCTTTAGCGTGATACCGGGTTGCTCAGTCAGGGGGCCAGTTCTCCTCTGGCCAACAAACGAACACGGTGTGATAATGATTTTTACAGGAGATAGTGGTCCAGATTCACCTCGTTTCTTGCAGTGATGATTGTTTTATGACTATGTCATGACAAAACAAAATACATTTAGCTTGTTTTACAAAAATATAATTTTCAGTAAAAAAAAAAAAAGTAATATAATTAAGTATTAAGTATTGATCAGCATTTATCATTATCATTGTGTGTATAGTATAAAATCAACAGTCTTCTCCAAAGGCGAGATCTTCACGCAGCTGCCCGTCTCCTTTGTGCAGACATTACAAGCGCTGAGAAACTTATGAAGTGTTAGCGCATCTGTTGCTTATATCATTTCGTTATTACAGAAATTATAATTACATACAAGATCAGCGAAAGATGCCATGGTTGTATCTTTAACAATAAACATATTGACAATAGAAAAAAAAAAAGAAAACATAAATATCAGGGGATTGCGTACATTATAATATGAGATTATATGCATAGGAAAAAATTTACAATGACAAGGTTAAATATCCTTGAATAATTCATCATACTACATCAAGAAATGCATTTCTTGTTTTTTTTAAGCCAGAGGGATGAAACGAGAGTTAACTTTAACAATAAAATAAAGATGATTTAAAACCACTTTTGCTTGTGGGTGAAACATTTTGCATATAAATAAAGAAATTAACAACATATTCAAGAGATGAAGATTTTGGGTTTTCGTAATAAAAATAATATCTTTAAGGATAAAACTGTGGGTCACATTAGTAGGGTAAAAAATATAAGAACTTAAATCACCCTATATGTATTGGTTATACTACAATCACAAAATAATTGGGCACTTGATGGGCACTCTTCAACAAGACCACAAAATGAGTAAGTTTTATAAATTTTAAGATATTTACAGATAGATTAATAAAACCTGTTGCTCATATCTTTAAGTTGTTGCGCTACAATAATTTTGTAGATCACATGATAACGTCAACATGGCGAATGTCAACACGTCATACTTAACGTGATCAGGCTATTACCTACTCTTTTAGCGCTCGTTTAAATACTTAAAAGTTCATTCTTGTAACCTGTGATCCGTTACAGGCACATAGCACATGCTCTGTGTTGATTTTCTGTAATTGCTGCGACACAGAAACAAACATGCAAGTCTGTGAAGTTCTTACGGGTAATCTTTTCTAGTTGGAACTGTCATTTGTTGCCTAACAAGTTTCCGAACAATGAAGAATTATCTTCAGTCATCTGGTGTAATTTTGCTGAAAGATCAAGAATGTCTTGTTGGATTTTGTTCAAGTTCTCTGTTGGATCCATTAACTTGCGAACTGCAGCAGGGAAAGAATAGAAATACTTAATGTCGAGCCCTGTTATGTATAAAAAAATGTTTTGAAGCTTCAGAAGCAGCAGCAGCCTGTAAGTCCAGTTTGCTGCTAACAGTGAAGAGCCAGGCCCAGTAACGTTACCAAGCACCAGTCAGGAGCCCAACACACCAGAATGGGCAGGTAGGATTGTCTTTGAATGAATATAAGAATTAATATTAATAAAGAGCATGGTGTACACCTGCTCAATGAAAAATGCTGAGATGATGAATGATACCAGATGATTCAGCACTACATTAATACAACTGACTTGACTTGGCAGTGGCATAGATCCTCAACAAACAGGGGGAGAACTAAAGGTGAATATAGCAGAAGAGTGAAACAAGCTGGAATGTTTTCAGTCCAAATTGACAACCCAAGATATCAGCCTCAAAGACCAGTGTTCAATCATACTTAGATATGTAACCGATGTCATTCACGAAAGACTGATTGCTGTGGTGGACTGCGAGTCATCTACTGGCCAGAATTTTGTTAAGCTTTGAAAAAAGTGCTACTGAACCTTAATATTGACATTGGCACATGTGTAGGCAACTCAACAGACGGTGAAGCTAATATGCAGGACAGTTTAGGGGTTTTCCTATCTGAGCATTCCCCCAATCAGGTTCCTATTTGGTGCACATCTTTTGAATCTTGTACTGGTAGACACAACAGGCAGTGTCGTGAAAAGTGCATCTCTGTTTTCACTGCTTAATGATATAGTAGTTTTTTTTTAAGAGTTATACAAGCACATGCATAGGTGGAAAGAGAATAGTCAGGACAAGCATCACAGACGACTGTGCCCAATAGGGCCAACTAGGGGTGGTGGGCTAAGGATCAGACAGGCACTAAATAACGTGTTTGGGTGCTTCGGGAATCCTCAGGCAGGCTTGTTTTTTGAAGTACTTATGACTTTTGTAGATGACAGTTCACAAAAGCCAACTGTGAGCGCCAAGGCAAAGGGATTCATAGAAGGCCTTTTTAAGTATGAGACAGTGCTCACTGCACATGTCAAAGTGCCATTCCACAGGCCACAATCAACAACATGATCATCTCTATGCGAAGGAGATGTGTTGCACTGCGTGAGGCAAATGGTAGCCACACCAGGAGGTCTTTCTTCATTAATTGAATAATGCAATGCAATGTTCAATGTCTCATTCAGTTTGTCATTTTATTATTAATTTATACATTTTAATTTATAATTCACATAGTGGAATTTCACCATAAGACAGTTTTTTTTAAATCTAGAACATTTGAAACTGAATCAAATATTTAAGGGATTCATCTATATAAATCACAATTAGAGGGCATCTACCATAACTACTTAGTATTTAAAACTATAGCAAAGGAAATGATCAGGTGTGGCCATATGAGTTCATATGTACATGACAAAAGAAAATAAACAGCCTCAGGGCAAAGTAAAAAGTGAAGGATGCAAATAAAAGACATGGAAAAAAGTGTTATAGAAGTGTCACCTTTTCAGACAAATATCTAATACAAGCCACATTAAAGCTACACTGTGTGATTTTTACCCCCATCTAGCGGTGAAAAGGTATATGACCATCCAGTGAATATTAGTTTCTGTTCCTCTCAATTCCGATTTCGTTTTAACTCCTACGGTGGCCAATGTAGTCCAAGATTAACATGGCTTCCAGTTCGACCTCGTCCATGAGTATTCCTTCAAGTGATGAGGTTACTTTAGAAAACTATTATAATTTGCAGTAATTTAATTTGTCAGTTAACATATAGGTTATGACATCTATGTAAAATGAATGATAGTTTTATGTTTTCGTTATTTGTTTTTACCATTTCATTGCTAACATCAGCTATCAGGTTCCCAGACGAATGCAAGCTAATCTTAGTAAAGTAACTTTTATCAGTGCTAGCGTTATTCTGTATATTGTACGACATCACTAGCGTAAGGCAACGTTTACATTGTAGGCTATATCATTTTCTCCGTGAGCAGAGATCAGTTGATGTGACGGAGGTGCGAGGGAGAGGGAAAGGAAAAAATAAAAACAGGGCCGGTGCCAGTGAATTGCAGAGACGCGAAAGGCGACGCTTGAATTAACGGGTATGTCCCTCTTTGGCTAATGTACTTTCAAGATGGAGGGGCAACATGGCGACCGACATTCGAACCCCTCACCCGTATGTATTTTCAATGGCATATTATACACTCACGAGAATACTTTATTACTTGAACGAAGTAAATATACATTAATGAGCACATATATTTTTGAAAGAACTAAGTGTTTTTAGCTAAGAATAAACTAAAAAAGTTACACAGTGTAGCTTTAAGGTCAGTGTGGGGATGAGCAAAAGAAACACAGTGTGGAACAGATCTCAGAGAGGAATTTATTTATCCTTTGGGCTGAAGCGTGTGAGGGGGAATGGCATTCTGGCATCCGAGTCTGTCGGCGGAAAATTGTGTGCTTCTTATCCAGCGACTTGAGCACTCAGAGGCACAGGAATCCTCCACACTACCTTCCTATACCCACGAGGACACCAGCAGGGAAAGAGAATGTCTAACGTGAGTAGTCAGACCCGCGTCTGGATTAGAAGCATGCGTGTTGCCGCTGACGGGCTTGGATGCCGGGCCACCTTTCCCCCCTCACATGCTGTGGCCACCAGGAAGAGCAGCTTGAAAGAAGCCGCCGCCCCTCACACCCTGGACCAGAGAGAGGGTAGCACATGTGGCCATCGCACCACATCCTCTTACCTGGACCAATCCTGACTGAACACTAACCCTCCTTTACAATTCCCCAGCACAGTGAGGGCACCAGATTTCCTGTTTATTTGGTCAGATTTCACTAAAGTTTGTGTCTTGCCCATCCCAACCAAGTCATATTTGAGCCAAAAATCTGATTTGGCCCACATTCAGCTGCGGTGTTAACGTAGCCTTAATCTTACACAAATACGTGTTTTCTGGTGCCATTTTAAATGGCTGAGCCATTTAAAACTCTTTCCACACATGGAACACAAATGGGGTCTCAAATCCGCATGCGTTTTCAAGTGTATCTGTAAGTGTGATGCCAAAATAAATGTTTTATTACACTGTTCACAATTAAATGGCCTTCCTCCAGAGTGAACGCACAAGTGATTTTTAAAATGGCTCCTTATTCTAAACCTTTTGTCACACTCAGAACACTGTAATTTCTTTACAGAATGAGTTTGCAAATTGCGTTTCAGGTCTCTTTGATGTGGGAAAATCTCTCCAGCGTGAAGTCTCATGTGAGTTTTGAGGCTCACATGATGTCTGAAACTCTTTCCACAGTGATTGCACATGAAAGGCCTCTCTCCAGTGTGAAGTCTCATATGAGTTTGGAGGCTTACATTATGTCTGAAACTCTTTCCACACTGCTGGCAAGTAAATGGCTTCTCTCCAGTGTGAACTCTCATGTGAGTCTTGAGGTTTCCTTTATGTGTGAAATTCTTTCCACAGTGATGACACATCAAAGTGTTTTCTCCAACATGAGTTATTACGTGGCTCCTAAGTTTGTTCCTGTTTGGGAAACTCCTTCCACACTGATTACACACTAAACAGTTATCTCTTGAGTGAATGCTCATGTGGTAATCAAGGGATTCTTTACGTGTGAAACATTTTCCACACTGAACACATATGAACGACTTCTCTCCAGCGTGAATTTTCAAGTGAGCCTTTAGATTACCTTTGTGTGAAAAGCTCTTTTCACACAGTTTGCATGTGTGAGGGTTCTCTCCAGTGTGAATTCTCATGTGGGAATCAAGGGTTACTTTATATGTGAAACTCTTTCCGCACTGATAGCATGTGTAAGGCTTCTCTCCAGTGTGAATTCTCATGTGAGTCTCAAGGCATTTACTCAATTGGAAACTTCTTTGACACTGATCGCATTTGAAAGGCTTCTCTCCAGCATGAATTATTTTGATGTGCCTGTTAAGGCATTTCTTATTTGGGAAACTCATTCTACACTGCCGACATATAAAAGAGTCCTCTCCAGTGTGAATTCTCATGTGGGAATCAAGGGTTACTTTACATGTAAAACTCTTTCCACACTGATCACATGTGTAAGGCTTCTCTCCAGTATGAATTTTCATGTGATACCTAAGGGTTAGTTCTGTTTTAAAGCCATTTCCACACAATTTGCAGGTGTAAGGCTTCTCTTTAGAGTGAATTATCATGTGCCTGTTAAGAGTTCCTTTTTGAGTGAAACTTCTTCCACACAGCTGGCAGGTGTAAGGCTTCTCTCCAGTGTGTATCCTCATGTGCCTTTTCAGACTTCCCTTTTCAGTGAAACCTTTTCCACATTGTTGGCAGGTGAAAGGGAGCTCTCCATTGTGAACTCCCATGTGGACTTTAAGGTCACCGTGTTGACTGAAACTCTTCCCACACTCAAAGCAGGAGAAATAACTTTTAGTTGATTTCTTCTGAGCTCTGTTTTGTGAGGAATTCTTTACAGTCTTTGAGCAACTAAAAGAGTTTTCTCCACTTATGAAATCATGATGTTTCTCAATTTGAACTTTATCTTCAATTTCTTTCAGTACTTCACTCTCCTCTTTTACTGGCATCAGGTCTAAGGAAAAAAGAGACAGAGACAAGTTATCCTCAGTGTAATGACCCACAGCAACATACATCAAAACATTTAGACATTTAAAGCATCAAAACCAACAACATGCTAAATCATATACAGACAAAGCTACTGACAAAAGGTGTTCTCTTTCAGTCGGTCACGTTTGACATTACGTCGACGTCATTGACGTATTGGGATCTCGCCTGAAAGCCCAATCTCCTTTGAGTGTAAACTAAACGAGCCAATGGAGATTGGCGTGTGAGATTTGTATCTTCACCCACAGGTATAAATACGGAATCAGATGCAACGTACATTTGCCTGCGAACTTGAACATCTTTGTGTTATGGTTGAGACTCCAATACCTCAAGAGAGGTTGGGTCCCCTCACCTATATAGTCGTTCTAATTCCTCTTCTTGGCCAGCTCATGATAAGAATACTTTGACAAATAGCCACGGTGACTTGAGGATCACAGTGAGGGCTTCCCCGCTGAGAAAATATCTGTGTGCTCCTCACTCCTCTGACACACTGCAACCTTTGGAGCTTCCGGATGAGCGCACTGGTCCTTCTAACTGGGTGGCCGGCGTTTTCATTCTGGGCACCCCCCCGACGGCCAGATGTTGATTGCTGCATCGAAGAGTGAGCTTATGTCCTCCGCGGATGAAGACACGGCTGTGTTGCACCCTTCGGGGAGGGAAGCGTTGCCCGAGCCTGACTCAGAGCTGACGGCTATGCTTTCCCGGGCCACCGAGAGTGTCGAGGTCTCCACCGTGTCCCAAACCCTCAAGGTTGGATGACTGGTTTCTTGGGGCAGCCAAAGCTTGTTCTCAGCACCCTGCCCCGGTCCCATTCTACTTGGAGGTGCATGGTGAGGTTACCAGATGGTGGACGACACCATTCTCTGCCCAAAACCGGTCTGGTACCTCATCCACAGTGGAGGAGCGTTGTAGCGATGCAGTTGTGTCCTAATAGTGCTTCCTGGAGAGGTATTCCGCATCATCAATCCAGGGGCTTATAAGTTCTTACAAAGCCACTGGATAGGCTGCCTAAGCCCTGCACACAAGGGCTCTCCTGCAGGTCTACCAGGCCAAGGCACTAAAGGGATTTCTAGGCTTATGCAAGGCACTGGAAATGGCAGCAATAGTGGCGCTTTGTTAGAGATCCCAATATGTCGGTGACGTCGACGTAATGTCGAACATGACCGATTGAAAAGGGAACGTTACGCATGTAACCCTCGTTCCCTGAAGTAGGGAACGGAGACGTTACATCCCCCGCTGGCTGACCAGGTCACTGGCTCGGCTCCTCAGCGAAAAGCAAATGTGCGTTGCATCCACTTCCGTATTTATACCCACGCTGCAGGGCAGAGCACGCCAATCTCCATTAGCTCGTTTAGTTTACACTCGAAGGTGATTGGGCTCTCAGGCGAGATCCCAATATGTCAAAGACGTCGGCGTAACATCTCCGTTCCCTCTTTCTGGGAACGAGGGTTACATATGTAACAGAGATGTTTTTGTAAAATCACAATCTCTTATCAATATTATTAACTCTTTGTGTTCTTTAGGACACATCTCAAAACTTTCAAGCTGGCAGATGTTAAACCCTTTATCAGAAAAAAAACCCCCACAGTTTGACCCAGGAAAACAGCACAATACAAGTCAATTCAGTGTGTTTATATTAGAGCAGCATCAACTAATTGATAATATTGCCAAAAAACAATAATAATTGATAATGACAATAATCACTGCATGGAAATACATCCACCAGTCATGCCACTTTACAGTAATAAATTACCCAAGCAGTTTAAAACATGAGAATACATAAGCACAATTCATTGAGCACTAACATAAACATGAAGATACATTTTGATGTGTGCTTGCTCTGTTAAATGAGTATATCTCTTTTGCATAAAGCTTCATCATTATACACTACCAGTCAAAATGTTTTGATCTGTGAGATTTCTAATGTTTTTAAAAGTATATTCTAATCAACAAGGCTGCGTTTATTTGATTTAAAAAAAATATTTAAAATGTAATTTTTTCCTTTTCATCATCATTACTCCAGTCTTCAGTGTCACATGATCCTCTAATATGCGGATTTGATGCTAAAAAAAAAAAGATTATTATTAACAATGTTGAAAACAGTTGTGTACAATTTTTATGGTATTGATTAATGAATAGAAAGTTCAAAACAACAGCATTAATTTGAAATATTATATTTTGTAAAATTATAAATGTCTTTACAGTAACTTTTGATCAATTTAATTCATCCTCCATGAATAACTATTGATTTATTTTATTTCTTTATCCCAAAAAAATAAAATAAAAATTCTTACTGACCCCAAACTCTTGAACGGTAGTGTTTAATGTTACCAAAGCTTTCTATTTCAGATAAATGCTGTTCTTTTGAACTTTCTATTTATCAAATAATCCTGAAATTAAAAAGTAAATAACTGTTTTCAATATTGGTAATAATGAGAAATGTTTCTTTAGCATCAAATCATCATATGAATGAAAGAATGAATGAGGCATTTATATAGTGCTTTCTTATGTGGGTGAATGACGGATAGGGATTTAAAATGTGAAGAAGAAAAAAGGCAGTTATTTTTTATAATTTTAGGACTTTCTATACTTATTAGGGTGTTGTGTATGTAATGCAATGATATGTACACATTTCAAGAATGTAATTAACCACTTTATTTGGTGAATCAGATCTTTTTCCTCATGAAAATGTCATTCCTGGGTAACAATGATTTTTTTAATTAATTACATGTCTACCATTGTTGTCATATACAAATGTAGTGATGTCCATAATTGGAGCTCAACAAACAACTAGTGCTCGTAAAACTACATTTTAATCACAATTAAAGGTTCTCTAAGCGATCCTGGGTGACGTCACTTCTTGTTGATGTTCGAACTATTGTCAAACAAAACGGAGGCTAGCTAGACCCTCCCTCCTCCTCATCCGCGCATTAACCCCACCCCCAAATTTTTGTTTGTTATGTTTCGTGGTGCGGGTTAGCCCAGTTTGTTTTTGTTGCTGTTTGTGGAGCCTGGGGTGTCTACAGAGACCGCGTTTTTTTAGAGTGTGTTCAGGAGACAGACAGCTAGCGGATAGTGAGGAGATATTTGCTGTATGTGACAAAAAAATGTTTGGCCTAAAAAATGCGTGACATCGCTTAGAGCACCTTTAATATAATCAATTTGGGATTTCATATAGACTTGGGCTCAGTTTTGGCTGCTGATAACTCAAAATTCAGAACCAAATAAAAAAAAAAGCTGGACATTTAAAAAAAAAAATGTTTTCCAAGAAAGTAAATAAGATTTTTTTATCATTAACTCAACAAAAAACAGAATTGTGTAATCTAACACACAAATATGGGCTAAATTAATTGCCTGTGTCATTGTTAGCCGGAATGACATGCTGTTAGACAGAAGGACATTCTGCAATATTTTTCAGGATTACCATAAAAAACATCCTCAGTATCATTTTTCCTTTCCAACAATCAAACTTTTTTCAACACAAAAACACTGACAAGTTTTAATGATTTAAAAAAGTTAAATTCAATGATAATGACCCATGTGACAATATGAATGACAGCTAAAATGTGGCAAAAAAACATACAATTATGTAAATTATCTTAAAGGCCGTGTTGCAGGTTAAATTTTTCAACGAATTTGTGCAATTTGCTTGTTGGTAATGAACATTTAAACTGTTATCAATTGTATTTTATGTTGTTGGGTATCACAAAACGGAATATAATACGAAAAAGTAGGTAATATCTTACAGCGCCAACGATTCTCCTTTCCGCCACAATGCATTCCATGACGTCACCTTGGGGAGAGAGTTTACCAAAGCCCGCCTGGAGAGCGCTGAGAGTGACTAAAGAGACGAGTAGTAGACGAGAGTATTCAGATAGCGCAGATTATAGAACATGATCATTGTCTATACAACACATCTATAGTCACCTATAACTGTTTAAGTTGGTTCATAAGACTTTGTGAAAAAAGTAAACAAACAATTACATAGGCTACTCGTGCGCTGGCTTGAAGGGGACCATGATCCTGCCTGAGATGTGTCGTGTGTATGCTATATCTTCAGCACAAACGGATTCAGGCAGCATGCATTCAGCATTCAGTCACATCTGGTCGCGGGGTGAGTTCCTCGACTTACTGCCCTACAGCACAAGCTTTCCAGCGCAGTTTCCACGGGACGGCACCGGCCGCACAAGCACCTGCCAAACACCGCGACAGACACGCGCCGGCTACGTTTGCAACAACATTTTCACCGGAGGAAGAGAAACACTTAGAAACGCCCATATAGCTAGTACGAAGCCTTCTATTTATAGATGACAAAGACAAAGTTTACCAGTACTATGACAAAGGCTACCGGTAACGTTACTTATCTGAACTAACGTCATGATCACCGCCACTATAAAGAAAAGTTTGTTTTTCAGTCGGTGCTATTCAATGACAGTAAAAAAAAATATGTGTCGTTATCTCATTGCTGCGTTGCTAAATGATAGCAACTCACCAGGACACTTCACCAACTCTCCACTCATTCTGCTCGGACCATGCAGTTCATCGGCTTTGACGGCCATCAGGCTAGCTTTCCTCCACGTCTCCCCAACGTGACGCCATCACCGAATTGCGTGAAAAAAAAACGTTAATACCAAAAACGTAAAAAAATGGTATTTAAGACCATTTTTGAGACATTTTAAAAATGATATACATATCTTGAGTGATTTATGTACCCATTAATCGACAGTGGTGGTTAACCTGCAACATGGCCTTTAATGTTAATAATATAACAATAATAAATATGCCTAAAAGTTTACAATTGTTAATTAAAAACTAGATTGTTATGCATATGTCATTCTGGATAACGGATAACATTCTGGATAACGTTACTGAGTTGTTTACACTGTCGTAAAATAAAAGAGCCTGCACAGCGACAGGAAGTTTGCAATCCTGTGAAAACAGGGGGCGCTGCATCACCCCCAGCACCCCTACTTCCTGTACCCCTGACATTTATAAATATAACAAGACACATAATAACATTTAAGAATAAATAAATATAAAAATGTTGGAGCCCAGCAACCCAGATCTGCGACCTGGAAAGTCACGACGTGCCTAAATTCAGGGTCTGAGTATCAGCTGCATAATCGATGGAGATAAGCTTCATTCGAGTGATGATGAACCAGACGTGCTTTTGCCAGAGGAAATGTCCGATTCAATCCTAGAACGGTGAGTGATATTTGTTTCTATATATTCAATTACACAATCTTTACTAATTTTACTGGGTTATGTATACATGTGATGAAAACATATAATTGTATAAGTATACATTTATATATATATATTGAATTATGCATGCACCATGTTAGTTTTATGCTTTATTCGGTTTGCACAATAGTTGCATGTACCACATGAGTTGAATGCTTTATTCAATTTGTACTATATTATAGCATGTACAGGGCTGGACTGGCCATCGGGCATACCGGGCAAATGCCCGGTGGGCCGACGTGCTTTTTGGGCCGATACATATCACACTTTCTTTTTTTTTTAACGGGCCATAAAACTCATACATCGGCGGCCCATTCATTTTGTTTTGTTTAATTGATGGCGCTGGGTTAGTGCCGGTGTAATGCATTGGTCAAAAAACGTAAGCGTTAGTTTTTTTCCCACTGACAGACCGGCCCATGAAACGCGTAGATCAGCGTTTGCTTTCTTGGATCTAAGATCAGATTGGTTGTTTTCTTGATTGACACTGGGCTGGCCCAATCACATCTTTAAACACCTCCCCCTTTGAGCGAGCGTGCCGTGTCAGTGTGTATCTGCCAAAATAGTCGGAGAGATGGAGAAGAAACGCACGGAATGTGCAGAGAAATAGCGTGAAAAATAAATACAGGCCCTTCAAGCAGACGCTGTAAAATGTGTCAAAATATATATTTTCTGCAGCAGCAGGACCTTCATCAGCTCCAGTGATGATGAGGATAGTGAGGAGGATCAGGAGAGAGATGAGAGAGTGTAGAGTCCGCGGTAAGCAGAACTACTTTCAAAACACTTCGGCTATGAGTGTAGGAACCCATTACCCAGTTACACATTATTTCCACATCTGCATAGTTGACGATTACAGCAATTTACTAGAAGTTTAATAAGACGCGTTTGTATCCATGTTTTCCGCCAAAATAAAATCTTGATGCAGTTTCCGCCAAAATAAAAGATCACGTGCTTATCTCTTTCAAGTATAGAAATTAGTACAAAACTAATTATGAAAGTTTCCTTTATTTTTCAGTGCATTTGTTTTACAATTGTTTTATGGCTATTAGGCTACTGTCATGAGATTAATATTATAACTATTATTATGTAGTGTAATGTAGACAGACAGTGTTACTAAAAGAGGTTTGATTTTTTTTTTTTTTTAATTTGCACACTTAATATATGGGTTGGAGCTTTTAATTTTGAACTCTCAAACTGCACCAGATTGATGAATTTAACATAAAAATGCACAAAATTTTCTTACGGGGGGGCATGCCCCCGAACCCCCCTAGAGGGACAGAGGTCCTCACCACAGCTTTACAAAAGATCCAATGCAGCTTATAGCTTGTGTTTTGGATGCATCACTGTGGAGTATAGTTCAATTGTATTAATAAATGACAATTTTGTACTTATTTCATCTGTTAACTCTCTCTTTTTCCTACTCTCTCATTACATGGCATTAGTGGTTTTAATGAATAGGTGTTGAACAAAAACATATTGAAGGGCGTGCAAAGATGGGTGGTGTTTACGATCATATGTAGTGGGCCAGTCTGGGCCAAAATGCCCGGGCCGATTTTGTGTCCCAGTCCAGCCCTGAGCATGTACCATATTAGTATTTTTTACTATATTCAGTTTGTACCATAGGAACAAGCAGAGGAAGAGGAAACAGAGCAAGGGGGGCTGTTTCTTCGGGTACCACTGAGGCAAGATGGCACAGCTCAGATGAACCCGACATCCCACCACTAGGCCTGTTGCGATATTCAATACATCGACTTATTGCACGATAATGGAAATGAGCGCGGTCATTTTTGGTGCCGCGATATATTGCAACTGATAATTTTTTTTATAATTAAATTCGATCGCGCGGTCATCTTGTCTGCTCTATGTGTCGGAGGCGGGGGCTCTCCACACACACACACACACACACACGTGAAGAGAAGGCGTGAACCCACTGTGTTATAAAGTGTTCTGTTTCGTGACATCTACAGCCAGTTAGTAAGAAAAAGTCCAACATGGACTTGGTTTCAAAGCCGCAATCTTCCGCTCCGGTGTGGGAACATTTTGGTTTTAAGCCGAATGAGAGAGGAGAGCCAATTAACGTGAACGAGCCGGTATGTCGACTTTGTTTTTAAAAAAAAGCGGGCAACGAAAAGAGGCAACACAACTAACCTAAAATCTCACCTAAAACATAACCATCCCACCACAGCTGGTAACATTGTTACCCAAGAAAGATCCTGCCTTAAGCGCCACAAGGTAAACATGTTGGTGTTCCTTTCTCGGAATCTGCCTAACAATTAAAAAACGGATCTGGCATCAGAAATGGCTTGTTGATGATCTGTGCCTGTGTGTGAGACACTTTAAACTGAATTCGATAAACATGTTACTTTGTTTTTGTTAACTTTGTTTAGATCTAGTTCTTGTACCTTGCACTTTTTTGTTAACAAAAGTGTATTTATTAGGGCCCAAGCCTTGAAAAGGCGAAGGCCCTATTGTTTTCCTTCGGATTAGTATTCTTAGGGCCCAAGCCTTAAAAAGGCGAAGGCCCTATTGTTTTTCTTCGGATTATTAGGGCCCAAGCCCTGAAAGGGCTATTGTTTTTCTTAGGATTATTATTATTATTATTATTTTATTTTTTCTTACGACTATTCGGGCACTTTTGGGTCTCTTAACGTGCTCAAAAACTCTTGAAAGTTTGCACACAGGTCAGAACCCGCGGCCATTAGGGCCGGGCTGAAGCTGGTACCCGGGCGTGGCAGGGGGGCTCAACAGCGTCCCCTTGAACGGGGTTCGAAAACTTGGTCCATATATCAAACACGCTTGCATGTAATAATATGAAACTCGGTACACATATAGATTTAATCGGGCCGAACAACTTTCGTGCTCTAAGTTTTACGCCAGTCCAACAGGAAGTCGGCTATTATGGGTTGTTTAAAAATGAATCCCCCTGGAATTTTATATACTCCTCCTAGAAAATTCTTTCGATCGACACCAAACTCAGTCAACATGAAGTCAAGACATTGAGGATGCTAAATTGCGGACGGATTTTTGATATCTCGAACGGTTTGGCCGTGGCGAGGAAACGAATTTATGGCGAGAAAAGAGAAACACGATGTGTTATAACGTCTTCATACATTAACTGATCTTGATGAAACTTCAGCAGTGTGTTTTTTGTAAGAGGCCGATCACATGGATGTAACTAATGTGAGTCAAAGTTATAGCGCCACCAACTGGCAGCAGGAAGTGTGTTACTTTCAAGATGCTTTTGACTAAAGTGGGGGGGTTATTTTTACCTACAGTCACAAAACTCGGTATGTATTTTGTGCACATCGAGCCGGACAACTTTCTTATTTACAGTCATTAGCTCCGACCAACAGGAAGTCAGATATTTTGGTTTGAATGTGGTTTTGTCTCTCTCTGACTGAGTTCCCCCTGCCATTCTGTGTGTGTGTGTGTGTGTGTGTGTCTGTCTGTCTGACGTGGGGAGGGGGGCAGAAAGACTCTATTAAAAATAGGTATATTGTGCCATCTAGTGTTTTATACTATGTATACATGTGTTTTTTCTTTTAAACAAGTGTTTTAAAGTACAGTAATTTCAATGAATATACACCGCGTTCCAAATTATTATGCAACTTAAATTTTACACTGATTTTCATAAATAGTCGATGCATATGACAGGCAGTATAATTTTCAAGTCACCAACTGTTAGTCTATAAGTCGAATTTCATTGAACAAACCACCCAACGAAAACAGTATTTTTTTTTAAAATAAAAAACTCTAAATGCACTGTTCCAAATTATTATGCACAACAGAGTTTGAAAACATTTTATAGGTAGTAAATAACTGAAAATGGTAATTTTGTTGAATTTGCAGCATTAGGAGGATATTTACTACATCAAAAGCTATTTCAATCAAACACATCTTAACAGGGCAAGTTACATGTTAACATAGGACCCCTTATTTGATATCACATTCACAACTCTTGCATCCATTGAACTTGTGAGTTTAAGGAGAGTTTCTGCTTGAATTTATTTGCAGGATGTCAAAATAGCCTCCCAGAGCTGCTGTTTTGATGCGAACTGCTTCCCACCCTCATAGATCTTTTGCTTGAGGATGCTCCAAATGTCAATAGGGTTGAGGTCAGGGGAGGATGGGGGCCACACCATGAGTTTCTCTCATTTTATGCCCATAGCAGCCAATGACACAGAGGTATTCTTTGCAGTATGAAATGGTGCATTGTCATGCATGAAGATGATTTTGCAACGGAAGGCACGGTTCTTCTTTTTGTACCATGGAAGAAAGTGGTCAGTCAGAAACTCTACTTTGCCAAGGTCATTTTCACAGCTTCAGGGACCCTAAAGGGGCCTGCCAGGTCTCTCCCTATGATTCCAGCCCAAAACATGACACCGCCACCTCCTTGCTGACGTCACAGCCCTATTGGGACATGGTGGCCATCCACCAACCATCCACTACTCCATCCATCTGGACCATCCAGGGTTGCACGGCACTCATCAGTAAACAAGACTGTTTGAAAATTAGTCTTCATGTAGGCCTATTTCTGGGCCCACTGCAACCGTTTCTGCTAGAGAGCATTGGTTAGGGGTGGCCAAATAGTATGTTTAGGCACAACTGCCCGCCTCTGGAGGATCCTACACCTTGAAGTTTGCGGGACTCCAGAGGCACCAGCAGCTTCAAATACCTGTTTGCTGCTTTGTAATGGCATTTTAGCAGCTGCTCTCTTAATCTGATGAATTTGTCTGGCAGTAACCTTCCTCATTATGCCTTTATCAGCACTAACCCTTCCGTGGTCTGAATCAGCCACAAATCTCTTCATAGTACGTTGATCACGCTTAAGTTTTCGTGAAATATCGAATGTTTTCATACCTTGTCCAAGGCATTGCACTATTTGACGCTTTTCCGCAGCAGAGAGATCATTTTTCTTTCCCATATTGCTTGAAACCTGTGGCCTGCTTAATAATGTGGAACATCCTTCTTAAGTATTTTTCTTTTATTTGGGCTTATCTGGCAAACTAATTATCACAGGTGTCTGAGATTGATTTCAGTGATCCAAAGAGCCCAGAGACACAATACAATCCATGAGTTTGATTGAAAAACAAAATATTTAATGTTTATGACACTTAATTCCAATTTGCATAATAATTTGGAACGCGGTGTATATACCACACTTCATAATAATAATAATGCATTTAATTTATAACGCACTTTACATCAATTCAATGACCTCAAAGTGCAACAATGTAAAACAGATTAAAAACAGAGACATTCAAATAAAAATAAAAATAAAAATTTTAGCCATAAAAAGCTTTTCTAAAAAGATGGGTTTTAAGTCCTTTTTTAAAAGAGTCCACATTCTGAGGTGCCCTTAGATGGACAGGAAGAGCATTCCACAGACTGGGTGCAACTGAACAAAAGGCGCGGTCACCCATAGTTCGAAGCTTTGTCCTCAGAGGCTGGAGGAGGTTGGCCTGTCCAGAGCGGAGATGACGTGATGAGGAATGGGGAGTGATGAGTTGTTTGAGATATAAGGGGGCAGTGCCATGAAGGCACTGGTGAGACAGAAGGGAAACTTTGAATTCGATCCTGTACTGGACAGGAAGCCAATGGAGCGACTTGAGGATAGGTGTGATGTGGTGGTACTTCCGTACGCCCATCAGGATCCTAGCAGCACAGTTCTGAATGTACTGCAACTGCTGGATGTTCTTGCTTGGGATCCCGATGAGGAGTGCATTACAATAGTCCAGCCTGGAGGAGACAAACGCGTGGACAAGTTTTTCTGCATCGGGGAAAGTGAGTATGGGGCGAAGTTTAGCTATGTTCCTGAGGTGAAAGAAGGAGGTTTTACAAAGATGTTTAATGTGGGCCTCAAAGGTCAAGTGAGGGTCCATTCTGACACCAAGGTTTGTCACTGAAGATGAGAGATGGATGTCGTGGCCGGAGAAGGTAATGCTGGTGATGGTGGATGACCTAATCTGGTGAGGAGTGCCAACAAGAATGGCTTCCGTTTTTGAACTGTTGAGTTGCAGAAAGTTAGCCGCCATCCATGTCTCTATCTCCTCCAGGCAGGTGGAAAGTGTGGAAAGAGCTGCAGAGGGGGTTGGGTTTGTTTTAATGTAAAGTTGGGTGTCATCAGCGTAGCAATGGAAAGATATACCATGCCGGCTGATGACATCACCAAGGGGGAGCATATACAGTGTGAAGAGGGTGGGGCCAAGGACTGATCCTTGAGGAACACCACAGGTGACAGAGTGTGTGTCTGATTTAACACCACCCAGAGATACGTACTCAGTTCTGTCCGTGAGATATGATGTAAACCAGGCCAGAGTAGTATCAGAGAGACCAATGGAGGAGTGAAGACGGTGTAAAAGAATATGGTGATCCACGGTGTCAAATGCTGCGGTGAGATCAAGAAGGATAAGAAGTGATGGAGAGCCAGCATCAGCCGTCATCAACAAGTCATTGGTAACCCTGACCAAGGCAGTTTCTGTACTGTGGCCAGAACGAAAACCAGACTGAAACTTCTCATAAAGACTATTAGTTATGAGATGATTGTGTAGTTGAGCAGAAACTACCTTTTCCAGCACCTTTGACAGGAAAGGGAGGTGTGAAATGGGGCGGGTAGTTTGCAGGATCTTCGGGGTCAAGGCTGGGCTTTTTTAGTAATGGCTTGATGACCGCGGTTTTCAGAGACGTAGGGACCTGGCCAGACTGAAGAGACTGATTAATGATTTTGGTAATCAAGGGACTTATTGCAGAGCAATGACTTTTTATCAGAGCTGAGGGAAATGGGTCCAGGTCACAGGTGGAGGGCTTCATCTTCCTTAGAAGGTCTTCGATGTCGTGCTGTGTGATATCCTTAAAACAGCAGAAGAGCTGTGAAGTCCCAGATTGAAAGTCAACGGATGCAACTGGGGAGGCAGAGGGTATAGGGAAAAGAGGTGGCGGGCACAAGGGAGCAGATACAGCGGGGGGGGGGTGAATGGCAGGGGGGCTGGAGAGATGGGAACGGATCTTTTCAACTTTTGTTTTAAAGAAGGAGATGAAGATATTGCAACGCTCCTGCGTGTTATCTGAGTGTAAGGGGATTTGAGGTTTGAGGAGATTATTTATGGTTGAGAAAAGTTGCTTGGAGTTACCAGGGCTATTGTTGATTATGTGGGAGTAGAACCGGGACCGTGTGTCACTGATGGATTTGCTGTAGGCCCTCTGATGTTCCCGGTAGGCTAACTTATGAACAGCAAGTCCTGAGTCCTTGAAATGCCGTTCAAGGACACGACCTGTTCTCTTCTGTAGCCGTAGCTCTCTGGGTGTACCAGGGGGCTGAGCGTTTGAAGGTGACGGTTCTGGACTTGATTGGGGCATGACGGTCCAGGAGGGTGCTGAGTGATGAATTGTAAAGATCCACAGATTTAGTAACTGAAAGGGGGTTGACAGCGGAGAGAAGACGAAGGTCAGTAGTCAGGGTAACTGGGTTGATGTTTTTGAGGTTCCTGAAACTGATTTGTCTGCTTAACTTACTGAGGGGGGACAGAGTGGGTAGCTCCATTGAGATGGCCATGTGGTCGGACACGCCAAGATCATGCACAGAGAGATTACTGATAGAGATGGTATTGGTGATCAACAAATCAAGAGTGTGGCCTCTGGAGTGTGTAGGGACATTGACGTGTTGAGTGAAATTGAGACTATCGAGAATATTAATTAATTCAGCTGCTGAGTAGGAAGGGGGATCATTTATATGGATATTAAAATCACCAAGTATGATCATATTCCCTGGAGTTGAGTAGAGTGTGGTGAAGAGATCATGTATCTCAGGAATGAAAGCTGGATTTGGTTTGGGGGGCCGGTAAATCAGGAGCATTGTGGTGGAAATTGGCAATTTGCATTTGAATGCAAGGCATTCAAAAGAAGAGTAGACAGGCAGGGACAGGAGGGACAACTTAAAATCTACCCGGTGCACAACGGCAAGGCCACCACCGCGGCCAGTAGTGCGAGCCTGTAGTGCGAGACTTCATGGGAATTTTCGGTGTTGTGTACTTACAATGGCTGCTGATTTCATGTGTCCGTTAAGTCCATGAGACTGTACCTGTCTAATTTTTCATTTTAGGTTTCAGAAGGGTGCTCACGCATACTTTGTGGTTGATATGTGCCCTCGATGCGCACTTTTGCAGAACCCACACTGATGCAAGCTCTAAAGCAGACTTCTTCTCGACAGTCAAAGCGGAGTCAAAATTACGTTATTGCCCGTCGTGCACAGGAACCCTAAAGGCACCGGGGTGGCGGTTTATATATATATATATATATAGGGGTGGCGGTGCCACCGGCTTGGGCCCGTAATCGCTGCTTGCAGCTATATTTATTTATTTGTTTTATTTATTTAGGATATATTTTTTCACATTCAGATTCCAATGTCTACATTTATTAAATATTGAATAGAATAAGAAAAAAACGTTCTTTGTTCTTTGAAAGAGTGTACTTGCATTATTATGCTATTATATTGTCATATTGACATTATGTAATCAGTGGCATAAAATGGTCTGAAAATTACAATAATATAGTTTATCGCAATTAATCTTGGTGCAATATATCGCACAACAAAAAGTAGTCATCGTGACAGCCCTGCCCACCACCTGAGGTTGTGTTTCGACCAGCTCGAACTCCTGGCCCCAGTCATATAGCGCTCTGGAACTGTTTCCGGCAGTTCTTTTCTTCAACAGCGAGTCAAACGATCATTCGCAACTCAAATGCTTATGCAGCTGAGCACCAAGACACAACCAGGAAGCCATGGCAGGACATGTCCCTGAAGAATCTATACTCATACCTGTCAGTGGTCATCTACATTTACATTTACATTTATTCATTTAGCTGACGCTTTTATCCAAAGCGACTTACAATTGCTATATATGTCAAAGGTCGCACGCCTCTGGAGCAACTAGGGGTTAAGTGTCTTGCTCAGGGACACATTGGTGTCTCACAGTGGATTCGAACCCGGGTCTCTCACACCAAAGGCATGTGTCTTATCCATTGTGCCATCACCACCCCCATCTACATGGGTCTGGTAAAAGTACCACAAAGTTCAAATTACTGGAGTGAGTCCAGGCTTCACAAATTTCGCTTTCCTGTCACTGTCATGTCTGGCAGGAAATGTCAGGCCATTTCAGGAGCACTGCATCTCAGTGATCCTAAGATGGATGCTGAGAATGCAAAAATTAAGGGGACTCTGGCCTATGATTGCCTGGGTAAATTGAAGCCAGTTTACCAGGAGATAAGAGATGCCTGCAAGACCTATTTTCACCCTCATCAACATATCGCAGTAGATGAGAGGATGGTGGCATCCAAAGCCAGGATTGGGCTGAAACAGTACCAAAAAGAAAAGCCAACAAAGTGGGGGTACAAACTTTTCGTTTTAGCCGATTCAGCCCAAGTGGGATTTTTTTATTTATGAAGGCAAATCCCCTGAAGGACAAAATGGACAAAGTTAGGGGCTCAGTTACGAATCCGTGATGGCACTAGTGGATGAGAGGATGCTGGGAACTGGCTACAAGTTGTTTGTTTCTACACCAGCCCATCACTTTTCAGAGACCTCCTCCAGAAGGGCATCTGGGCCTGTGGGAACATTCGAAGCAACCAGGTAGGCTTCCCAAAAATTCTGGAAAACAAGTTGCCCAGAAATGCTCCCCGTGGGAGTATGCGGTGGATTCGTGACGACAGGCTCCTCTTTGTCGAATGGAAGGACACCAGGGAGGTGCTCATGTGCTCCTCCTTCCATTCAGCAGGAGGAGATCACACCGTACGGAGGAGGATGGACAGAACTCACTGTACCTATACCTACTGCAGTGCATGACTATAACAAGTGAGTTGAATTTATTCAGTGGTGTTGTGTACAAAAATTTAACAAATGAGTTAATTGTATTTACTTGGTTACATTTGCATTTAGATTTGAAATATGTTCTATTATTTCCACACAGGTACATGGGAGGAGTTGATCTCTCTGATGCCCTTGTCGGGTATTACAAAATACTAAGAAAGACCAGGAAGTGGTACCGCTCATTGTGGTACCGTACTTCATTGACATTGCAGTGGTAAATGCCTTCCTCCTGAACAAGCAGTTGGCTGCTGCTCATAATCAAAGAGCAAAAACACAGCGGGAATTGCGTGAGGATTTGGTTATGGAGCTTGCAGACTGGATGCCTCGAAGTGAGCCTGCTCCTCCTGCTCCTCCAGCACCTCACACGACAGGAGAACCCTCAGGCCATGTCTGCCACAGGCCAATGTACATCACTAATAAAAGTGATGACCCCAGGAGAAGATGCCAAGTGTGCCATCGCAAAACGCTTGTGTTCTGTCAGGGATGTGCATCATCCAAGCAACACGGGATTGCTCCAATTACTGGCATGATGTAAATAGATTGTAGTTTCAGAAGTTGTGGAAATTTGAATAAAGGTATAAATAGTTTGTAAATAGTTAAAAAAATTCATTAAAAAAATATTTTTCCAGTATTTTTATTTCATTATTCTTTTCTTTTATTATTTACTAAGTCTTATTCAAGTTTCAGTTGCAATTTGTATAGTAAAGTGAAAATATTTGTGTAAAGTTTGGTCTCTCTCTCTGTGTGTGTGTTTGTGCTGACCTTTGAGAATCACCAATGAACAAAGGTGTCTCCTAGTGGCCATTTGTGGTGTGCCAACTATAAGTCTCACAGAAACCTAATTTTTTTAAATATCAAGCTGCAAATTTAAACAACTCATTTAGACTTGCAGCTTTTACGTTTTAGCATTTTTAGGCTAAAAAATATATTTATTAATATTTATATATTTAATAGAATAAAAACATTACAGCAAATTTTTACAACAATAAACTCAAACTTTAATAACTTTTAGAAACATTAATATTTTTTAATTATTCACTTCAACAATAATCTCCCATGTGTCTACTTTCAGAAAAGACCAACATTATGTCTGTACTCCAAAGCATTCATGAATTACAGCTCTTTAAGTTTGTATAGTGCATTTTCATGTCTATGCACAGATTTGGGTGTGACAGTTAAGGATCCCTCAACACTAACTAACTAACTAACTATCATTCAGATAATATTGCTTTTTGTTTTTTTTCTCCACATTTTGTTATGTCACCCCATTCTGCCAGTGCATGCATATTCCCCCAACATCCACACCCACATAACAGCCCGGGCTCAAAGGCTGCATCCGGAAAATCCCATACTTCCCTACTATATAATAGATAAAATTCACTGAATTCACTGAAGTCTGAATTCACAGTACTAATAAAACAGTAGGGATGGCCCGATACCACTTTTTCCAGACAGAGTCCGATACCGATACTTTCATTTTTGGTACTCGCCGATACCGATGCCGTAACCGATACCTGTATTTTTATTTTCAATTAATTTAATTCATGCATTTGTCATTTTTAAATGTATTGGTAGAGAAACCAAAAGAATGTCAAATCATATTTGTTTATTAAATGTAAACTTAATTTGTTCATCAAATATATTTAATGCACTGCATATTCATTACTGTATAAATTAAATATAGATGGATCTTTTTGTGAAGTTACAAAAAAAGGTAGCCTATTTAGTCAAGAGATAATCCTTTGTCTGGTTAACATTAAAACACAGCAGCAGATTAATTCAACTGCTGCCCCTTTAAGACCGAACGCACGGACCCCATTTGAATTATACTGTCTACGTTCACTTGACATATAATATACTTTGTTTACTAGAATACTCGCCAAGACGGGCGTTTTTACATAGTTTTGTGTGAATTCATCCGTACAAGCGCAATAGTGAAATAATTCCACTCAGTGTTCGCGCGCTGTCTGAGGCGATGGTTTTCGGGGCGCGCGCTTTGGATGTTTGAAGTTCATGTAACTTCTTGACCTGCAAATGTCCTGTAATACTGTCGTTAAACATAAATAAGGTAACAGTTCATGTTTTACTTACATATACGATTTAGTTTTAATCCAAATATGTCGTGCCGAGTGAACGATCAGCAATCCAGAGCATTCAACAGAAGTGCGCTCTCTCTCTCTCTCTCTCTCTGGTCAGTTAATGTTAATAATAAGCTACATGCTTCGTTTTACTTTCTTTGCCATTGACATCCGACTGAACTACAAACTTTCCACTGACGTCTGATGCGCTCGACCAGCTCGCGCTTCGGTGCCGCGGCGCGCTCAATCCACTGCGCGTTTATCAGCTCGCGCACCACAGCTATATAGGCGTTACTATATTTTGTTTAATATTTCACTAATGTGATACATTTTCTTCATAGACAGCCTTCTTTTTTATCCCCATTATACTTTCTTTTGTCAGTGCTTGTCTGGACACAAACACTGTACACACGCTGCCTGGTATCGGTTGTTGGTATCGGGGCGCTTTTACGAGTACGAGCATGAGCTCAGTATCGGGCCGATACCCAATACTGGTATCGGGCCATCCCTATAAAACAGTAGACAAAAATGTACCTGGAGGCCACGGGAGAGGATTTGTGAATGATGCTAAAAAACTGACGCTGTAGGTCACGTGATAAGGGCAACATGGTGAATGTAGTACGTCCACATTATATCCACACTACACACAATCATACTATATTGAACATAATTTTTTAGGCGCAGCGAAAAAAACTCAACTTTTCAGAATGCCGCAAGTGCATTGCAGGTCATGTGACAAGAACCAATCAATCAGCTTCACCCTTTTTCTGTAACAACATAAGACTGCCTATATGACTGTCATAGACTTGGTCACCAGACTTGATAAAATGCAATAAATAATATTTGCCTACCTGTCTATTAAAACACATGCGAGAGCGTTTCTATGCGAGATCTACGTTTACTTTTTTATTTATGGATTTTCTGTTCTCGCCAATCAATAATCATGAACCATAATGACTGAACGACACAACAGCGGTGTGCAAGATATTATCATATATATATATATATATATATATATTATATATATATATATATTAGGGATGGGGCCGGTCCGATCCAGTATCGGTATCGGAGCCGATACCAGCGTAATTCACGTATCGGATTTTCCCGATCCAACCTGCAATCCAATCACTTCTGGAGTCATTCCAGAAGCAAGATAAACTCCTGGCAGACAGTGTAAAGGCTAAAGGGATCACAGAGAAGTTGCTTAACTTCATCGTACTCGATGACCAACCGTTATCAGTGGTGGAAAACGCTGGATTTCGCAGCCTGATTGAACACTTGCAGCCACGGTATTGTTTACCATCCAAGAGATATTTATCAGAGACTGCGCTACCGGAACTATACAGCCGAGTGTCAACCAAGTTAGCTGAGAAGTTGAAAGGAGTTCCAGCCCTGAGCTTTACTACTGATATTTGGACTTCAGATGTCTGCCCAATGTTGCTGATAAGCCTCACAGTGCACTGGGTTGACTCAGATACACATGGCCTCTGTAGTGCGGTGCTTCAGGTAAAAAAGTGCAGGGGTTCACACAACCGAACTACAATCGCAGCCTCCATTACAGAGATGTTAAATCACTGGGAGATCCCTCTGGAAAAAGTGCATGCAATTTTACGGGACAATGCACGTAATATGAAGGCTGCGATGGAAGACTTGGCAGTTCCTAGTTGGGGTGTTTTGCTCACTCGCTGCAGCTCGTTGTGCACGAGGGACTAATGTCACAACGCAGCATTAGTGATGCATTAGCAAACAGCAGGAAGATCATAGCACATTTTAAGCATTCGCAACTCGCACAGTCTCGCTTGGAAGACCTGCAGCATGAAATGCAAGGTGCGGGAACCATGCTCACCCCAACTCGTCTTGTTCAAGATGTTCAAACAAGATGGAACTGCTCCTTCTATATGATCAAGAGCCTTCTGAAAGAGAAGCGACCTCTCTGTGCATATGCCGCCGACCACAACTTGCCAGCAACACTGTCAGCCAACGAGTGGGGTTTGCTGGAAAAAACAGTAACGGTGCTGGAGCCCTTCGAGGAATTAACTAGGAAAATCAGCTCAGCGACCTCCACTGCAGCCGACGTAATTCCAGCCGTCAGTTTTAACACGCCTGCTCGCCGAGGAAAACAGTACTGACATCGGCATCAAAACAATGAAAAGCACGCTCCTCCAAGCTGTCAGCAGGCGATTCAGCAGCATCGAAAGTGAACCCCTCTACGCTGTTGCCACTTTAGTGGACCCTCGATACAAGGATAGGTGAGTCATCTTTTTATTAATGCCGTATTTATTAATGTCGGCTAAGTTTTAAAACTGAAAAAGTTAAATCCTGCTAAACCAAAACTACATGTTGATGATTGTTAATGTGGCCTACAATTAATTGGATAAGGGTGTGTCTGTGTCTCTGTGTGTGTGTGTCTGTCTCTCTGTGTCTGTGTCTCTATGTGCGTGTGTGTCTGTGTCTCTCTGTGCGTGTGTGTCTGTCTCTCTGTGCGTGTGTGTCTGTCTTTCTGTGCGTGTGTGTCTGTCTCTCTGTGCGTGTGAGTCTGTCTCTCTGTGTCTGTCTCTCTATGTGCGTGTGTGTCTGTGTCTCTCTGTGCGTGTGTGTCTGTCTCTCTGTGCGTGTGTGTCTGTGTCTCTATGTGCGTGTGTGTCTGTGTCTCTCTGTTCGTGTGTGTCTGTGTCTCTCTGTGCGTGTGTGTCTGTGTCTCTCTGTGCGTGTCTGTGTGTTTGTGAGTGTCTGTGTACATGCATGCAGGCTGGGTTCTTGCAGCAGAAGTTGTACTCAACCTATTTAATTTTTGTGTCGTCAGATTCTTTATGGGTGAAGAAACTGCCAGGTTGGCGAAGGATCTCCTGACACAAGAGCTTGAGAAGATGGAACAAGCACTGCTCAGGGCATCAGCTGATGAAGCAGGGGCAACTGAGGCAGAGCCAGCAGAAAAGGTCGCTCGCATGGAAGCTGGTCCAAATACTGGTTCTCCCAAGCACAAGTAAGAGCAGCTTCAGCAGTCTGTACGACAAAATTCTGGAGGAGCATGATGAACCTGCTGGAGGTACCCAGGCAGTGGTAATCCAAATGCAAATGTATGTGAAAGAACCAACGATGGGCGAGAAAGACAGCCCTTTCCAGTACTGGGCAAACAACCATGCTTGCTTTCCCTGCTGTTCAGATGCACACTGTTTTATTGATAGCGTGTGTGAGTGTGTGAGTAAAAGATGTTAACAGTTATTGCACTTTTCTTATCTATTTTCAAATATTTTAAAAACATGATTTGTTGATGCTACAAGAGCCAGTGTTCTTGATTTGTGCTGTACAGAAGCACACTGTTGTATTGATAGTGTGTGTGTTAGATGTTTACACTTGCACTTTTCTTATATTTTCAAGAATTATAAAGTTATGAATAAATATTGACATGACAATCAATTTGAAACCCTTATTTGCATATTTGTTTTCAGAATGGGATTTTTCCTGTTAATAGGATTTCCTGTTTTTCTGACCTTATACTTACCTCAAGTTGCCTTTTGGGACATACATACGTACATACTTGATTGTTAAGAAGAGTTTATTTCAGCATCATATAAAATCAACAAGAATGATAATAATAAAATTAAAGCAAACACAGCTCTGGTATCGGAATAGTATCGGTATCGGCCGATATCCAATTTCAGGTATCGGGATCGGATCGAAAGTGAAAAAATGTGGATCGGAGCATCCCTAATATATATACAGTGGTTAAAGTGGGATATGGAACACAACCTTGTTTAACACAATGTAAATTTAAACATAAAAATGGGAAGTCCAAAACTGAATCAAATTTAACACACCAAAATGGCTGAAGACAACTATAACAGAAATAAATCACAACCTAGATAGACCTATTGCAGAGTCAAAAGTTCTGTTGCATCATAAAACATAAGAAACAATAACAACAACAAACAACAATGTATGATGGTCCAAATATTGTGGCTATTCTCACATCCACTCAAAATTGCTCCCATATTGACTGGTACTGTGACTTGATTTGCACTGGTTTCCTTTGTGGACAGGCTGTGTGATCAGTGTCAAATGGGTGCTCACAAGAAGAGCTGTGAGCACCCATTTCTTTACATATTTCTGTGGATTCCACTGATTCACAGGAGGCCCAACCAAAGAAATGAACATCAGTGCTGACACCTTTTGGATTTTTAGTTGAGCTCTTAGAGGTGTTATTGTGATGTTCATTTCCGAGTCAGCACTGCTAACAGCAAGTGATTTCACTGCCTGATGCAGTTTTAGCAGCCCATCAGTTACAGGAATTTCTGGATGCTCTTTGAAATCTCTGAATCTCTGTCTGACACCAGAAAAGCTGATGTCAAAAAGGTCACATAGCTCTCTCATCTCATCCTCTCCATAAAACACTGGCAACAGTGATGGCCAAGCTTCTGGCACAAGAACATTAATTTAGTCAAAAAGTGATTTTTCACTTTCAGTCACCATTCTTGAGCGCACACTTTCAGCCAGAGCTTCATAACATTTTTGAGGATCAACTGGTTTTACCCTAGGGTCCTTTTGCAGTGTTACCCCATAAAATGTTCCAGTCTACACTGCTTCAGCTGCCTGTCTGTAGTATGGTCGAGGGTTGTGTTGTCTGGCTAAAAAAAAGTATCAACTTCTCTCTCAACCAGGTGCACAGCTCGAGATAACGATATGTCCCTTGACTGCAAACTTTCCGATAAATCTTTAAGCTCCTCCAAAGCATCAAGCATGAGACCCATGTTCTTTATAAAGTCCCCAGATGAGAGCTTTGTTGCAAGACCCTGAAACATGCATCTCTCATTTGCACTGCGTTCAGCATCATGACTGGCTTTGCAGAAATAAGCATAAAGCGCCTCATGCAGGGATTGCTGGTACAGAAAATACAATTTGTCCATGAAACTTGAAAAATTATTAATTTCTGTGCACTGCTTAACAGCATCCCCAACCGCCAGCTCAAGTCTATGGTTTAAACAATGCCAGCCGATCAGACGTGGGAACTTGCTTTTTAGCCTGCTACAGACTCCAGCTTTTCTCCCTAACATAACAGAGGCTCCATCAGAACAAAATCCAACCAAACACTCATTGAGAAAGGCATTGTCAAGGCCATGACCTAATAAACAATTCAAAAGAGCCTCAGTAATTCCCTCTGCATTAGTGGACTGAAGTTCCACCAAGTCTAAGAAAAATGTAGTTGGTTCAGAATTATTAACGGAGCACCTCAGGTACACAACAAGGCATGATTTTTTGCTTAAAGCAGTGCCCTCATCAATAAGTATGGTGAGTTTCGGCCTTGTAGACATAATGCTTGGCATTAAGGCACCTTTCATTTCTTTTTAAATGAATTGTATGATATCGCCACGTCACATTTGAGTGCAGGACTCTGCCGATGTTGACCCCATTTGCAAGTCAAGAAGTTCAGGGTGTTCTGTGAAGGGTTTATTACGTTTTGCACTGTAATAAGCTGTTCTGAATACTGACATTGTAGAGGAGGTTATCTCCTCTGGTGCCACAAGTAAACTTGAGTCTAACTGCTTTTCTGGTCTCTTTTTCAGTATTGCAACTGCCTGTATGTGACTGCGATGACTTGTGTTCATGTATTTTCTTTTGTAGTGATGTCATTTGTTTGGTTTTTGTTCTTCCATATGGGGCAATTTTACAGTTTTGCCATTCACTAGAAAAAGTGTACCTTTGAGATCCTTGTCTGTAAACACCAAGTGATGTGGCACTTTTGCATACAGAACACTCTGACTTCTTGTTAGAGACATAGATAAATGGGTATGCTTGTTTGAAATATTCATAATGAGAAATTTCCCAACAATCTGGCAAATTCTGTTCTAAGCTACTGTTTTGGGCTGTGGTGTTGATGCTGCTTTGGGCTATGCTGTTATGGGCCTGTGCTGTTGTGCTGTGCTGCTACTGCTGGGTTGTGCTGTGCTACTACGGCTACTGCTTGGCTGGGCAGGGCTGGGCTTGGCTGCTGCTGGGTTGCTGCTGAGCTGTGCAGTGGTGCTGATGCTGGACTGAGCTGTGTAGTGGTGCTGAAATTGGGCTGCGATGCTACTACTGATGTTTCCCTGAGCTATGACCTGGGCAGCTTTCATTCCCCTAATCATGGTGAAAATATGGAATTTGAAAAGTGGTAGCCTACTAAGAGTCACTTCAGCTTAAATCATGATGACTGCAACAGTAAAAATGGAGAATGCAATCTGCTCTGTATCAGGGCAAATACCGGTAAGTCATTTTTATAGTACATCACAGCGCAAATTAACCAGGTCCATGGCCTGGACTGGCTGGAACTGTCCATTCACATGGCATGGCCACTAAATAACACTTAAGACTAAAGTTATATTAAAACACTAAAATATTTATTGTCCAATTCCATATCAAAACATCACATAACAACAATGCTTGGTAAACTTCATAGGCTATCCATTGCCTGATTTAAAAAGAAAATCTAAAAACAATGACTTAGGCTATCAGCTAGTCCTTCAGGGTAATTTTCTTCCTGTTCTGTTTAGGTCGCATTTCCAGACCAATCCTTATCCTTGGAAATAATCAGTGATCCTTCGTTTGCATCCTCTCTTATTTTCATCCTCCTCCATCTATAAGAATCAAGTTATGAAGAAATTAACATTACCAATAGGGCTGCACAATTAATCGCGATAAATCGCAATTAAACTGCACGCGATTTGGCAAAGGCTGCAATTATTGTATGCGCAGCTTGTCAGTATGAATCTGTGATCAGTAGTAAATGCTCCGTTTGAAAGCCAGAGGGCGCTCTGGCGCAGAAACTCCAAATATGCCTTGCCGCAGAAGAAGATAATGCACGTCATTGCAGGAAATATGGGCATCATACTCAAGGGGATAATCCATCCGCCGGAAACTGAAGTCTCCGCGGGAGCCGCCATTGTAGCAGAACTTCACCTGCTGTTAGCATTCCATTGACTCCCATTCATTTTTGCGTCACTTTGACAGCGAATAACTTTACATCTAACGTCCAAAGACTCAATTTGTCCATTATTTATTTCTAAAGAAACACGACAATGTATAAAAGGCTCCATTACTTTGTATCTTACGTTATGACTTCGTAGAAGCCGTTTTTGTAAAAAATAGGCTAACGATTGCGTCATACCCACTCTCTGTCGCACTGTAGAAAAATTACCGTATAGACCGGCGGAGAAGCTCGTAAGCAATCGGGGGGACGTGGAGGCATAAAGTCAAGGGAGAAGCCCATAGAGATTCATAAAGTTGCTCATGCTGCTAGCTCATTGACAACTAATAATCACGCTCTCCGTCTCTGCGAGATTCGGAAGGGAATGATTCAGATTTCCCTCGGCACAGCTAATAGAAGACCCACGTCACATCTAACGTCGTCAAGCTCAGTTCGAGTCTGCGCAGTTTGCCTGGCGATCAGGAAGTGAGTGCTTCAAATGGGCTTCACTTTTCTCCGTTGAAATCTATGGGGTCGCTGTGTCCATCTTATATACTGTCTATGATCATACTATTGCTGTGACTGAATAAATAGGAGATTTAAACACTTTGATTGATTAAACATGACTAATAAACACATACTGCCTTATTCTGTGTAATAACTATTCATGGACATTTTTGTCTCTTTAAATAGTGACAAGCTGGAGTGCTAGCTAACTACCTTGCAGTTAACCTTATGTTTGTCACAAGGTTGATAGTTTAGCATTTAAAAAAAAATTTCAGTTTAGTTTGTTAGTTTTAGTTTATTTTTTATTTTGCAAACACATTTCGATATAGTTTTTATTTTATTTAGTTTCAGTTTTAGTAATTATATTATAGTATATATATATATATATATATATATACTATAATATAATTAATGGTGCTTGCTTTTTCAGTATTGCTATTGCTCTTTTTATCCCGCCGAAATTTTTACGTGCTACTCCTCCCGCAGTTTTTGTCACAGACCCATGAATTAGGTGTCAAAACGTGCGGCCTAGTTTGGAATGGTGTGCTATGACTCTTATAAGAGATCGGGGGTACGGGGGGTACCAGGGGCGAAAAGTCGCAAAAAATCCCATAGACTTAACATTGCGACAAACTTTGACGAGTCACAGCTCAGAGCCAGGATTTCGTAGAAATGTGAAATTTACCACATTTGAAGAGGCTGGCAGGCTCTGTAAGAACATACCTCACAATGGGGTAAAAGTTGCACCCCGCCCAAAGTTGCCCCATTGACATACTATGGTGTAGGACGGCCCATGTAATGCATGCGTTTTTCCTACTATGGTAAATTGCATAGGGATTTTGTATTGAACATAACTCTCGATCACAGTGTCATAGAGACAAGAAGGCGGGCTCATTTTACTCAGACGACCAATCAGTCTCTCTGGATCATTGTGAAGCTATCAAGCCACGCCCTAGCAACCATTTAGAGCACCTTAGCAACGAGTGACATAGACTTCCATTGAAAGAGATCAAATGGATATCTTTGGATAGAAGAGTCATAGAAACATGAGGGTGGTCTCGTTTGACCGGCAGCAAACAGCCAATCATGAATCACAACACTTCCTAGCCCCTCCCTAGCAACCATTGTCGAGCACCTTAGCAACCAAAATCCACAGAGGATATCTTCCATTCTGAATGTCACAGAGGCGTGGGAGTTGGTTTATATTATTCATACTCACAAACAGCCTTTGGAGTAGGGCTGTGCGATATGACGATATATATCGGATGGACGATATAAAAAGTCTATCGATTCATATTATGCTCTATCGTTCATATCGTGGTGTCGCAAAAAACATTGTTTACGGCAAAACTTTTTCATCATTTGGAGGACTGCAATCTTACACGCCGCCATGAGAATGCAGGCAGAAACGTGAATAACATGGCGAGTGAAGGGTGACAGAACCGGGTGTTTCCGAGCAGGACCAGCCAGGACAAACCGAGGAGCTCGTTCCTAAATGAGGACCTCTGTAGCCTGAACATGATTTGGTAAAATTTCGATATGTTTGATGACTATTATATTTTGATAATGAACATGCTGCTATGTCAAGTTAGCAATGCAAGAACGTGTGCGCGTGCCGTGAAGCGTCGGCGCGATCACAGGAACAGGAACCCGTTACTCCGTAGCTAATTTATGGTCATACGGATAGAAGCAAGAAATTATTCAAAACTTTAAAGCCGTAAATTACAGAAAACAAGCTCGGTTCCCTTTTCTAACATCTCGGTTTCCTTTTTGTGAACTTTGGACCCTGTCGCATGATCCGAAGCTCAGCAAAATGCTTCCTTTCGTTTTGTTAATCTGTAATTATTTAAGGCAAATAGCCTATATTTCGCATATAGGCCTATATATTAGTTTTATATATTAGCTTTATTCTGTTTTCTCCGTTCACAGAAGCGCTTTAAGTGCGTGATGTGACGTTGTGTGGATCCATGTTCTACACTATCCTGCAATTTTCGCTGGTTTCAAAAAACAAAAAGTTGCATATTACCTGCTATTCATTTTCACTGAAATGTAGGCCTAATTTTTTGACAGTTGGTGACATACAGTTATTACAGTATGGAAAACTAACGCCAGCGCATTGCCATTGCAACTTATCTATGATGACTGACAGCTGAGCATGGGCATTTCACTCACGTTGGATAGGCTATGCGCGTCAATATCACATTTGCTCAGTCTGTACTATTTGAATTCGTGATTGGTTGACTGGCAAATTAAAATAGTTAACAGAACGATAAAATAACGTTGTTATAACCGGTTAATGGCCATTTCAAATAAGCGTGTCTGTTCAGAACGATTAAATTTGATATGGTTGCGTTTCTGGTTATGCTCCTGTCAAAATTTTGTTTGTTTGTTTTCGTTCATTGAACAGGTTCAATATATATATATATATATATATATATATATATATATATATATATATATATATATATATATATATTAAAAACATTTTTGAGAATATACTCAATATATATATATCAACTAATTTGATATATACTAAAAGTATTTTCCATGTGGTAATTATATATATATAAATTATTAATTGATTGAATTTACAGAAAAGGTACTATATCGTGATATATATCGTTATCGGGATATGAGATGACTTATATCGTGATATGAGATTTTGGCCCTACTTTGGAGTCTCATTATTGGCAGCTGCCAAGCCACTCCATAGCAACCAAACAAAGTACCCTAGCAACCGTTTAGCAAGACGTATATCTCTGCATCAGAACATCTTATAGAGATGGGGGTTGGCTCTTTCGACTCATGCTAGCAAACAGAACTTCCTACATGCTACACATGCTAGCATTGAATAGCTACATGCTAATATTGATTAGCTAAGTGCTAAATCATGCCAAAACAATGCTGAGTGCAATGCTGAATGCATGAGAAACATGTAGTTCGGCTTTTTTGACTCAGACTGTCAACTACTCTTTAAATATCATCCCATAAACTGTATAAGCACATCATAGCAACCATATAGAGTACCCTAGTAACCATACAAACACATGAATAAGCCATATCTCAGCACCAGAACATCGTACAGACATGGTTGTTGTTCCGTACACAATAATGTGCAACCGGGTCGTGTTTTTTGCCACTGCAAGCACCATTCACATTTTCCTCTGGAAATGTACATTCTAGTTATTATTATAGTTTAGCAGAGCAAACAGAACACTTACAGTAAAGACCAAAGCAAGATATTTAATTTCATCAATTTTCATTTTTTGCACAGATTAGTTAACTCTTGTGCAGACATCTTAATAATAAAATTAAAATAATGGTTTGAGATTGAACAAAAAAAATAAATGCAACTTAAAAGTATACAAATAAAAACTATGAAAAATTCAGACAAACTAATTCATATTAAAGATTGAGTCGTGTGTATCTGTCTGTTTGTGTATGCGTGCGTGTGCGTGTTGTCCTGGTATTCTCTACATTGTGGGGAAATGTCTGCACATGGATGATAATATTATTAGCAATGTTTTGTAAAGACAAAGATAATAACAGCACATTTCAGCCTGTCAACCTTCGTGAAAATATGACATCTCAAACATACAGTAGTAGTAGGCTACAATAAAGTTTTTTTTGTGCTTGACGAACTTGTTTTGCTTTTGCACCCGCGTCTCGCACAAGAAACTAAAAATGCAGCGCTCAAGTTTAAAGTTCAACTTCTGTCTCATAACCTGTGTTATTTCCCATTTCACTGCCACAGACGCATCCTTTATGGTCAGCCGTTTAGGACTAACGTTAGCGATGTGTTCAAGGTTACGGTCCTTCATTGAGCAGTTAATCGCCTCAGCAACTTCACGCGCGAACATGCATTTCCGCAAGTTAAATGTCTTGCTAGATTTTCCACCACAGTAAAGAGCTTATTAATAACGAAAACGTTTATTGATTTTTGCTAATTCATATTTTATTTCAGTAACTGTTGTTAGTTTCGTTTTTCATTTATTGTGAATTTTTTTAATTATTCCAGTTTACGAAAAAAAATGTTTGACCAATAGTAGACCAAGTCTTAGTTTCAGTTGACTTGATCTGGTGAATTCCTCATTGACTAGCAGATGAACAGAGCCATACCGCCCTGCAAATAATAGTCTAACTCGGAGCCTTGCTGTTTCTTTAAAGGAAAACTCCGGTCAATTTTAACATTGAGCTCAATTTTTAGTCAATTTGGAGTGCTGTCAATACAGAGAACAACGACAAAAATCGGTGTTGCCTAAAGTAGTCGATTGTCGAGTTTACGTGCATAGGTTTAGTTACAAATGATCACGCGCGTGAACTCGACAATCGACTACTTTGGACTTCGACCGAAAACAGGAACTAAATACAGGTATTTGTGCTGGCTGATATAACATAATTTTTATTCATATCTTTCACATCTACTGCAGTCAGATTCACTCGTGTTCACTCTTAAGGAATCACTCACATGGCTGGGCACTTGTATGACACATCAAGGATGATAAGAGAAATAAAATCAGGTTTAAAATTTGCCCTATTGAAGTCAACAGGGTGCAAATTTTAAAAAGAGGATAACACGGTGTAGGCAACACCGATTTTTGTCGTTGTCCTCTGTATTGACAGCACTCCAAATTGACTAAAAATTGAGCTCAATGTTAAAATTGACCGGAGTTCTCCTTTAACTTGTGTTTGTTGCCCTGTCTAAATTATGGAAATTTGACATTAGCCTACTTCACCTTAGACTTTTAACTCCACTGCAACATCCACTAGCTATGGCTAGAACAGCAACTGTAAACACAACGATTTGCGTTGAACCGGCGATGCCCACAAATCAGACAGGAGAACCATGACTGAGAACATAACGCACGTCGGGAAGCGTGTTTGTGAAGGCGGGGCCAGGGGGTGATATTACTTGATGCGTAAAGACTCCTTCAGATCAGAAGCACCAGGCTGGCTGCAATTTGACAGTGCACACGCAATATTTTTTTTAAACTATAGCCTACCATCGCTCTATCATTGATATAATGAATCTATTTATTTATTAATTTATCTGACATGCCACTTTAACCCCTGTGTATATGTATGTATATATATATATATATATATATATATATATATATATACACATACACACACACACAGTTCCCTCAATAGTGGCTTACCTATAGCAGCCCACTGAAACTGTGGCTAATGAGGAATCTATGTAATCTATGTTTCTACAAGGGGAAACCGAGGATAGTGCGGATATATATATAAAAAAAAGGATGAAACGTCAAATCAAACAACTACAAAGTTAATAAATAAAATGTAATAAACAACACTATAGTATGTAAATTAAATGTTTTTTTGTTTTTTTTTACTATTGCATTATAAAGTGCTATGAATTAATTGTTTTCATCGTTTTCAGTTCACAAATAGATATTGGGTTTTGTGTTACAAAAAAAAAAAAAAACGAATGCCCAACTTGCAAGTAGGATCCTCTTAGGTGCACTTGAAGGAAGCATTGATATTTGTCTGCTCATGTGATCTCAACATGTCTGTCCACATGAGGCGATCCACTTCATGTCAAATAAAACCACGTTAATTAAAGGGATAGTTCACCCAAAAATGAAAATTCTGTCATAATTTACTCACCCTCAAGTTGTTTCAAACCTGTATGAGTTTCTGTTGAACACAAAAGAAGATATTTTGAAGAATGTTGGTGACCAGACAGTTGCTGGACCCCATTGACTTCCATAGTATCTTTTTTTTCCTAATATGGAAGTCAATGGGGTCCAGCAACAGTCTGTTCACCAACATTCTTCAAAATATCTTCTTTTGTGTTCAACAGAAACTCATACAGGTTTGAAACAACTTGAGGGTGAGTAAATTATGACAGAATTTTCATTTTTGGGTGAACTATCCCTTTAAGACACTCATATGAAGTCCTTCAAAAATTATACATTTCTGAAGGCAGGCATATGGATCCAATGACTGAGTTCAGTTTGGAGAATAAAACCCACCTGTTTGTTCCTCAGTATCTTCTTGTTTCAAGCTGAATACTTCTGCAATCTTGATATCTTCACTCTCCTCTTTAATAAACGCCATCTTTATAATAGTCACATGGATCTCAGTTGCTTCACCAGGAGTTGACTTCACTCTGTCATGTTTAAGATGAGAATAATTAACAGAAAGAAACATAAATCCAAACTACATCTGTGTGCATTTCAATCAGCTCCCTAGTTCAGTAGCCTGCGCACTGTCTATGGCTCTGCTCGCAATAAGCACAGAAAGACTACCACCTGTAAGGATGCATTACATCAATCAAAGTGATTTAATAAAGGGCGTATTGATCTTGTCAAATACACATGTTTAGCACATTTTACTGTACCAATATTGTTTAATTGACCGCTTATATGGGACAATGTATACCAAGCTTCTATTCCACCGTCAGGTGGGACATAAGGACATTATAGTAGAGCTCTATATATTTAGTTCTAACGAAATCCAAATATTCAGCACTTTTTACTGTACAATTAATTTTTCTTATGAACCATAACTTGGCATCTAAAGCAATGCACAATGAGCCATATCATGCTTTCAGCCCATTTTGGGGTATTAACGGCCCTGTCCCAAATGACGCACTTCATGTGGACTTTCGGTCTCGTGGACTTAAATTGCGCGTGCTCGCTGAGTCTACGGGTCCGTAGACCGTCCCATTCATCATTGTAACGCTCTGAAGTGTGCTCAGCAGCGCCCCCTTTGTACCCTTGAAGCGGTCTTCCACGAAGCCCGCATAGATGCAGGCTTCACGCACTTTAACTACCCAGGAATCCTTGCGAATTTGCGAAAGGCCAATCAGACAACGAATGGGAGGAGCTTTCGCTCACGTTAACATGAGAAGAAAATATTTAAGTGTAAATATCATAATGGTTTTTATGACCTATGTGTACATTTTACCAGTTATTACCTACAGTTTATACAAACATATGGTCATCAACCTGTGGTTGATGTCTCAAACATAAATATATATTTATATTTAATATAAACATAAATAGTGCACTGAATAATAGGCTATGATCGCATTATGATTCATTAAATAAATATAACCGAATGTCAGGGCTTTACTGAATCATATGTAAATGTAGAAATATAATATTTAAACAACAACCGGACCATCTTCCTATTTCCGGCGTGGCGATCGAGTCTGTCCCAAAAATACCTCTCAATGCGCCCTCGTGCACTCGCGCAAAGGGCCCTATAGGTCTGCACTACATGACGTCACCAAAGTGTGGACTCTGAGGAAGTCCACAAGTCCGGAGTGTGCCATTTGGGACAGGGCCTTAGTAGAGATACTACTCTTACGGATTTACTAAGGTCGCTGAAATGCAACTTTACGCACAACTGCCAGCCTGCATGGAGAGGTTCTTGAGACTCCAGCGGCTTCAAATACTAAAATAGCATTCATGTAATGTAATGATTATAGTAAACTATCAATGTGAGGGGACAAGAAACATTAACGAAGCCATTTCCAACTTATTAAACATAAGATTAACAATGAATGTGTTCATATTGGGAATGAATTTAACAAACTTATTTACCTAGCGTCCGTAGCCCTCAGTAAATTAACTTGTCTAAGAAAATAATTAATAAAACAAATAGGCCTAGGCTACCTGTTTACTTTCTTCACTGACACAGATGAAAATGAAAAGACAAAAAAAAAATAAGTCAGTCAAAGGAGGGGAAGAGACAGGGCAAGATATGAAAACTGAGAGAAAAAGAAAGAGAGATGGAAATGATGAGAGAGCAGCTATTGACAAATAATCTAATGCCCACTGACATGGTTTCAAAGCCATGGTTGTCCAATTTGTTTGCCTTCAAACATTAAAATGCACATAGGGATAGGCTATAAACTTTCTCGGGGGAGCATAAGCCCCCCAAATTTGGGACCTCTGAGTCTGTATAAAAGCCTGCATACGGCCCTGACTGCACCATTTCATGCTTTTCATCTTCAGAAAGATCCTTCATCCCCATATTGCGTGAGAACTGTGACTTGCTTAATAATGTGAATCAAGTAGGTTTTCCATTTACCTAAGACCTACTATTTATTAAACCTGTCTGAGATTGATACCAGTTGTCAAAAAACACACAAAAAAAAAACCCCACACACACACACCTTATTTTGCACCGGCACCCTAGCGGAGAAATGTTTCAATTCCGGACCGGTTATTTCTAACAGCGTTTATTGCGAGCGGCGCCATAGACAATGGCTTAGGGAAGCGTTGTGTCATTTAAACGGAGCAAACATAACAAACGAATTAACGTTACTGGATTCTGCCTCGTTTTTCAGTTACATGTGTGGATGCACACACTTTGCTCACAAACATAATGTTTATTCATGTTAGATAAAGCACTACACAATTAAATATAATAAATAATTAAAAAGCTCCTGGAAAAAAAATATTTTTCTAAAAGGTACGCGTCGGTTTAAACTTTAAATGCTTGAAAACACAAACCTTTCTTCAGCCGAATCACTGACGCAGAGGCGCAGCGCAGTCTTATGACGTCATGTCGCCAGACCAAAATAAAAGTCCTGTTCATGCACTACAACCAGTTCATAAAAGTTTAACAATGGTACATTATAAAAAATAAAAAAAAACACATGTCAGTGTGTCAGTGTTCTAATATAATTTCCATCGCGATCCTGCCAACCAAAAAGATCCACACATTTGATCACATGCCCAAAGTTGCAGTGCTCTCTCTCTCTCTCTCTCTCTCTCTCTCTCTCTCTCTCTGTGTGTGTGTGTGTGTGTGTGGAACATTTGTAGTAATGAACACATATTTATAACAAATATCAGTCAAATTCTGATCACAAATCAAATAACTGAAATACTAATAACAAGTGACAGATTATGAAATATTATACATTTTATGTAAAAAAAAAAAAAAACTCTATGCGTTTATACTGTTATCTTTTTTGTTTGTTTGTGAAACTGTTCTTGCAGATATGTCATTTCTGTGGTGTAGAGGTTCTGTTCTGTCTGTTTATTGTTTGAAGCATAATAATGATATAATACATCAAAATTAGTCTGTGATTCAGCAGAAGAAAGTTAGTTTTTTAAGCTTTTAAAGTGTAAAAAAAAACATATAATAAAGTGTATTTTTACAATTATTAATAAATGTTGCACACTATGTTATGCATAATATTATGCTATAATTCTGTAATTTAATAGTGTTTTTATGTTGTCAGATTTATTTGATAAGCAAGTATTTGTCATTTGTAACCAGATACTTGTTTAATGTACTGTATCTGTGCCTTTATTTGCTCATTAATCGTAGCGTGTAAAAACTGAACTTTTATTTTGGTTTTGGCGATATGACGTCATAAGGCTGCGCCGCTCATTCGTCTTGATTCGGCAGAAGAAAGGTTTGTGTTTTAAATTCAAAGTGTTTAAGTCAATCCAAATCTTTAGATTTTTATTTATTTATACAGTTTTTATATTAACTGCGAAGAATCTGTAACTATGAATGAATTGCATTTTACATTAATGGCTATCATAGTCATGCTTTATTTCATTAAATGCCAGTCACATTACAAATAATAAACATGACAAAAATCCAACATAGCCTATAGTATAACATATTGAACAAATATAAACTACAACAAATAGGAAAAGTAAATATACAGTGTAATATATGAAATAAATAATACAAATACTAATTTAAACAGGGAAAAAAGAACAGGTATGAGATCATCATTTAAATAGCATACAAGCTTCACATAGACACCTAGTGCGTTTTGCTTTACTGTTTTTCAACCCAAGTAGTAATTCTATAATATAATTTGTCATATCTATCTGAAATAACAGTGGGTTTTCCTTTAGCCCATTTTTGTTCATGTAGGCTATTTAGCATTTCTCCACAATGAAGGCCACATTTGGTGGTAATATTTGTCTATTAAAATAAAAAAATACATATTTTTCAGAAAAGTAAACTTTCATGCTTTATCTAAAATGAATGAACTGTATAAATGTGTCTCGTCAAGTCTCAGTTTGTCCCCTATATCGTAAATCATAAAAACGAATTCGGTCACTGGCAAGTAGTGATGGGAGAAACTGAACTTTTAGGAACAGTTGAACCAACCACTTTGCAGAATGATTCACTTGAATCGCATGATCACCTATTGGTCAAAACTGTGAACATGCAACAAGAACACAAACGTTTAATGACAACTTTCACAAACCAATTGCAAGTGTTTATATGAAAGAGGATCTACTGAAGAGTTTTATCAGGTTATTTATGACTATCATCACTCTAACACACATCTAACTAACTAGGGAGCTGAATGAGATTTAGCTTGGAATTATCTAACTTTTTTGTGTCTCATTTTATACACAACAGTGTCCAAACACAGAAAACTCCTGGTGAAGCAACTGAGATCCACGTTACATGCTGTTATAAAGATGGCATTCATTAAAGAGGAGAGTGAAGACTTCAAGATTGAAGGAACATTCACAGTAAAACAAGAAGATACTGAGGAACGAACAGGTTGGTTTCATTCTCAAAACTCTACAGAAATTAATCATATTTTTGAAGAGTGTCATTAGTGTCCTAATTAAAGTGGTTTTATTTGACATGGAGCGAGTCACTCGCCTTATGTGGACAGACATGTGAGATGATCAGACAAATACTTATGATGCCTTCAAGTGCACCTGAAAAAAATCTAACTTCCAAGTTGGTCATTATTATTATGTCATTCTGAAAACAAGAATAATCATACTGATGTAGCCAAAGAGCTAATCATTAATAATTTAAGCTTCTCATTAAACACAATAGACACACTAGATATATTAAAGGGGAACTATTATGCAAATATTATTTTTATAAGGTGTTTGAACAGATGTGTGTGTACAGTGTGTGTAAACAACCAGACAATAATTATAAAAATCCACCCAGTACTTTTTTATAATCCCCATAAAAATGATCTGTGTGTGTTTTTTTTTTTTAGCTAAAACTTCACATACACACTCTGGGGACACCAGAGACTTATTTTACATCTCTTATTATGCGCAATTCAAGCAGTGAGAAGAGGCGGGTGTGTGTCACTTTGCCGTCGAAGAGAAGCAAGCGAGAACACGCATAGTTAAGAAACCACAGATCCAAATGATCTTAACTATAGCAGTTATCTAGGCTTACTTTTTTCCATCAACTTAATAATGACAGAATCCTTTAGCACGTCAAATACAAATATTTACAGTAATTTATTTTAGTATTTTCATGGGGCTTTGAAGTGCTTAAAAAGGCGAATTATGATAAATCACATGACTTCGTAACTTTCACTTTTCAAACCAATGGGAAAAAAAAAGTGCAGTGAGATTTTATTGATAGTTGACGCAGTATGTTTTATACAAGCAATTGCGGAAATGGCCGAGATTGACTGGGGGGAGCCTATTTGGAAACATGTTTTATATTTTTTTAGGGGTGTAAAGGAACCCAAAAAAATGTGATAGACCACCCACGGTTCGTACCGAACGTGCCCAGCCCTAGCCCATTGTTGAGGTTGTTAAATGCACTATATTAGCCTATATACAGTGGGGGAAATAATTATTTGATCCCCTGAATGAAGAGTCTATAATTTGTATGGTAGTTTTATTTTAACGGACATAGACAGAATATCAACCAAAAAAGCCAGAAAAACACATTGGGCCCTATCTTGCACCCAGTGCAATTGACTTTGTACACCGACGCATGTATCAATCCTATTTTGCACCCGACGCACAGCGGTCTTTTCCCTCCAAAGACGCACGTCGGTAGCCTGGCAAGCCAGACCTACATCAAGATGTTAGGTCTGGCAACTCACCATTTGGATGGCTCAATCCGAGGGACGGGATAAACGATTGTCTTTCAAATTCCCTCTGCACACAATAGGATAGCGCTAAAACCAACCAGAGCAACGAAGAAGGTGACGTAGTCAGAGCGGCAAAGATCCGGTCTGGCAAAACTCTGAACACTTCTTCCTTTTTTAAGAATGACTCAAGTGCCGTTCTTTGCTCTTTTCTCAAAGAAAAACTTAACTCCAAGTCCTCCAGAGTCGCGGCCAAAGCCGATTCAAAAGACCGCTGTTCGCCAGCAGCAGCAGCCATTCTTTGTTTTCAAGTGGCAGGGAACCGTCGCAACTCTGTCGTCATTATGTTAGCCTACTCTATACACGATGTAATTTGCCTGACCCAATTTAGGTTTATCCAGCTCGAAAGTCAACGGAGAGTTGCTAGACTACCCTGGCTGCAAAATATATTTTGCTGCCGCTAGGGTACGTCTAGATTTCTAGGCTAGCACGTCGTTAAAGTGGCAGTGCAGCGAAAAGAGGAGGCGTGTTCCGGCGCAAACGTTCCCTGGTGCTATTTTGCAGTTCCAGAAAACACGTTGCGCGTGTTATTCATATGGTATTTTAAGGGCGTGCTTGGCCATAATGTAGCATGTGCACAACTTGCATACACTTTGATTCTCTCATCTACACAGACGCAGTAGTTTTCATTTTTGTAAATTATACATAATTACAAGGAAAAATATTAACACAGGAGGGAAATCATTGTTGTGTCCATGAAGATGTGAAAATATAAATCTAGCTTACACATTTACCCAAAGTATTATACGCCTGTTTAAAGGAGAACTCCGGTCAATTTTAACATTGAGCTCAATTTTTAGTAAATTTGGAGTGCTGTCAATACAGAGAACAACGACAAAAATCGGTGTTGCCTACACTGTTTTATCCTATTTTTAAAATTTGCACCCTATTGACTTGAATGGGGCAAGTTTTAAACCTGCTTTTATCCTCTTAACATATTTGATGTGTCACTACAAGTGCCCAGCCATGTTGAGTGATTCCTTAAGAGTGAACACGAGTGAATCTGACTGCAGTAGATGTGAAAGATATTAATAAAAATGATGTTATATCAGCCAGCGCAAATACCTGTATTTAGTTTCTGTTTTCGGTGGAAGTCCAAAGTAGTCGATTGTCGAGTTCACGCGCATAGGTTTAGTTGCTATGATCACGCGCGTGAACTCGACAATCGACTACTTTGGACTTCTACCGAAAACAGGAACTAAATATAGGTATTTGCGCTGGCTGATATAACATCATTTTTATTAATATCTTTCACATCTACTGCAGTCAGATTCACTCGTGTTCACTCTTAAGGAATCACTCAACATGGCTGGGCACTTGTAATGACACATCAAATATGTTAAGAGGATAAAAGCAGGTTTAAAACTTGCCCCATTCAAGTCAATAGGGTGCAAATTTTAAAAATAGGATAAAACAGTGTAGGCAACACCGATTTTTGTCGTTGTTCTCTGTATTGACAGCACTCCAAATTTACAAAAAATTGAGCTCAATGTTAAAATTGACCGGAGTTCTCCTTTAACCGAAGCTAATTTGGGTGGGTTTCTGCTCTTAAAGGGAATGTGAGATGACACTCTGATTGGTTTATTTCACGTTACGTTACGTCATGTCCCAAACCACACCTATGAATAATGAAGCTTATTCAGACCAACCCATTTTTTATTTGCGCCGAGATCCACCCACAAAGTTACTTGCGTGAAAATCTGTGGAGGGAGCTGAAACGTTTGATGCTTTTCCACTGCATGGTACGGTTCGGTATGGCACGCTTTGGCGCTTTTCCACTGCATGGTTCGGTACGGCTCACTTTTTGTGGCGCTTTTCCACTGCATGGTACGGTATGCTTCGGCTCGCTTGAATGGTACTACCTCTGTTGAGGTTCAAAGCGTACCGTACCGATACTAAAATGTAACGTGAAAACACTGTAAATCACTGATTGGTCAGACAGAATCGTCACTACCAGCGTCATTATATTTGTGACACGAGACACCAAACCCGCTAGATTTAAATAGCCAGTAACAGCCACCAATGTAGCACCTGTTTTTAAACTACTTGCTTGAAGAAAAAGGAAAAAAAAATATCCAAAAAAGAAATGGCTGAATCGTGGTCAGTTGATGAAGTGCAGACATTCCTCTTGTTGGTTGCCGAGGAGCTATAACGATCAGTCTATAATCCCACCCACTTTGAAGCGGGTACTAACTGCAGTGGAAAAGCAAACCGAGCCGTGCCGTGCCGAGTCATACCACGCAGTGGAAAAGCGAAGCAAGCCGAACCGTGCCGCACTGAGCCAAACCATAGTGAGCTGTACCGAGCCGTACCATGCAGTGGAAAAGCGCCATTTGAGTTGCCAAACGACAGCCAAAGAAACCTTAAGGATTTTGAGAGCATCTGTAAAGAGGAGTGGACCAAAATCCCTCCTCAGATGTGTACAAACCTTGTGACCAACTACAAGAAACGTCTTACCTCTGTGCTTGCCAACAAATGTTTCTCCACCAAGTACTAAGGCATGTTTTGATTGGGGATCAAATACTTATTTATTTAAAAAATTCATATAATGTGTTTTTTTCTGGATTTTTTGGTTGATATTCTGTCTCTATCCATTAAAATAAACCTACCATAAAAATCACAGACCCTTCATTTCTTTGTAAGTGGGCTAACTTACAAAATCAGCAGGGGATCAAATAATTATTTCCCCCACTGTATTCATTATATTGTACTTAACCTGTTAGTGGTGTTTATTATTTAATGTATGTTTAAAATATCTGTCATGATGAAAATGACACCCAGTGTGTAAATGATTATATTTCAACAACGAATTAGAGTAAAAACATATAATTAAATGTAGAAGTTAATGCACAAACTGCCTTATGTGCAGTTTACATACAATTTGTTATTTGAGTGTTGATTATTATTTCTAAAAATAAATAGTCAAGTCATCTTCATTTATATAGCGCTTTTAACAATGTAGATTGTTTCAAAGCAGCTTTACAGAGATTAATGTCTACTTTAAGGTAACAGATTGTTTTGGCTTTATAGCGGTTCTTGAATAATGTTACTTTCCAGCTAAAGTTAGTTTTGAATGATTCACTTCCGTCGAAAGGATAATTTGTTATTTACATTTATTCATTTAGCAGACGCTTTTATCCAAAGCGACTTAAAAATGACAAACAATAGAAGCAATTAAACTAGCAGTAGGACAACAGTATGTAAATGCTATGACCCTTCACAGTAAAATCCAACGCATTTTTAATTTTTTAAATTTTTTAATTTAAGAATAGATAAGAAAGTGTTAGTAGTACTGGATCAAGTGCTCAAGTGCTGCCGAAAAAGATACGTCTTCAGCAGTTTCTTAAAGATGGCTACAGACTCAGCAGCTCTGGCTGAGTTAGGCAGATCATTCCACCAGCAGGGAACAGTCATGGTGAAGGTCCGAGAGAGAGATTTTGTGCCTCTTTGAGATGGCACCACAAGACGCCGCTCACTTACCTTGAAACTTGAAACTTGCGCTCTGGATGGCACATGAGTCTGAAGTAATGAGTTCAGGTACAGGGGAGCAGTGCCAGTGGTTGTTCTGTAGGCAAACGTCAGTGACTTGAATTTGATGCGAGCGGCAACCGGCAACCAGTGCAGTTTCGTGAGGAGAGGAGTGACGTGTGCTCTCTTCGGCTCGTTGAAGACCAGTCTAGCTGCAGCATTCTGGATCAGTTGCAGAGGTTTGACAGTGCAAGCTGGGAGACCAGCCAGGAGAGCATTACAATAGTCCAGTCTGGATAGAACAAGCGCCTGAACAAGGAGTTGTGTAGCTCTGATAGGAAGGGCCTGATCCTTCTGATGTTGTACAAGGCAAATCTACATGACCGGGCAGTGCTAGCGATGTGGTCTGTGAAATTCAATTGGTCATCAATTACAACTCCAAGGATCCTGGCTGATCTTGATGGAGTTATGGATGACGAGCCTAGCTGGATGGTGAAGTTGTGATTAAGTGCTGGGTTAGCCGGGATTACAAGTAGCTCGGTCTTCGCAAGGTTTAGTTGAAGGTGGTGGTCCTTCATCCAGCTAGAAATGTCTGTCAGGCAGGCTGAGATGCGAGCGGCTACCGTCGGATCATCAGGCTGGAATGAGAGGTAGAGTTGTGTGTCATCAGCGTAGCAGTGGTAGGAAAAGCCATGTTTCTGAATCACAGTTCCTAGTGATGTCATGTAGATTGAGAAGAGAAGTGGTCCAAGCACTGAGCCCTGAGGCACACCAGTGGCTAGATGTTGGGTCTTAGACACCTCACCCCTCCACGACACCCTAAAGGACCTACCCGAGAGATAAGACTTGAACCACTGGAGTGCAGTTCCCGAGATCCCCTTCATCTTTAGGATTGACAGGAGGATCTGGTGGTTAACTGTGTCAAAGGCAGCAGACAGATCCAGCAGGATGAGAACTGAGGACTTGGAAGCTGCCCTTGCCAATCTCAGAGCTTCAATTACTGAGAGCAGAGCAGTCTCAGTTGAGCGTCCGCTTTTGAAGCCAGACTGATTGTTGTCCAAGAGGTTGTTCTGCGTAAGAAAGGAGGAGATCTGGTTGAAAACAACTCGTTCAAGTGTTTTTGCGATGAATGGAAGAAGGGATACCGGTCTGTAATTCTCTAGATGTGCTGGATTTAGAGTGGGTTTCTTAAGCAGTGGGGTTACCCGAGCCTGCTTGAATGCTGTGAGAAATGTACCAGTGTGAAGAGATGTGTTTATGATGTGTGTGAGTGTGGGTATAACAGAGGAAGAAATAGCTTGAAGTAGGTTAGTGGGAATAGGATCAAGCAGACAGGTAGTCGGGCGATTGGAAAGGAGGAGTTTGGAGACTTCGGTCTCTGAAAGCAAGGAGAAAGAGGGTAGAATGTGTGTGTTAGCTGGTAAAATGTGTGTGTTAATTTGTGGATTAGTAAATTGGCCGCTGATGGTGGTAGTTTTGTTTATGAAGAATGTGGCAAAATCATCAGCTGTTTGGGTTGATGAAGGAGGAGGAGGAGGAGGGTTAAGAAGGGAGGAGAAGGTTTTGAAAAGCATGCGAGAGTCAGAAGAATTGTTAATTTTGTTGTGATAGTAAGTAGTTTTAGCAGTAGATATGTTAGCAGAGAAGGAAGAGAGGAGGGATTGATAAAGACCAAGGTCAGTATGATCTTTGGATTTGCGCCACTTCCTCTCTGCACCCCTGAGTTTAGCACGATGTTCACGGAGAACATCAGATAACCAGGGGGCAGAGGGAGTGGCGCGGGCTGGCCTGGAGGAAAGGGGGCAGAAGTTGTCCAAGCAGGATGTTAGAGTGGAGAAAAGAGTATCAGTTGCACTGTTAGTATCTAGTGCTGAGAGCTGGTCTTGTGGAGGAAGTGTGGACGAGACCAAAGAGGATAGACGAGAGGGTGAGAGTGAGCGTAGGTTACGCCGAAAGGTGACCTGTGGAGGAGTGCGTGTTGTGTTCTGAGGTTGAGTGAGGAGGAAGTGATCTGAGGTGTGCAGTGGAGTGACAAGAGTATGGTCAGTGGAGCAGTAGCGTGTGTAAATAAGGTCCAGTTTGTTACCCGATTTGTGAGTAGCCGCAGTCGATACTCGTTTGAGATCGAATGAGGCAAGCAGAGTGTGGAAATCAGCAGCTTGAGGTTTTTCAAGGTGGATGTTGAAGTCTCCAAGAACTATGAGAGGAGTGCCATTTTCTGGGAAGGATGAGAGTAGCACATCAAGCTCCTCTAAGAAACTGCCAAGCTGACCTGAGGGACGATATATAACTGCACAATGAATTTTAATAGGACTAGTGATGGTAATAGAATGTGATTCAAATGAGTTGTTGTTACACAGAGGTGGTAAATTATTAAATTTCCAATCGATTGAGATGAGCAGACCTCCACCCCACTCCACCGATTGAGACCTCCACCCCTTCCAGTCAGACGAGGTGTGTGTGAGAAAGTGAAGTTAGTGGAGAGCGCAGCTGGTGTGGCAGTGTCCTCTGGTCTGATCCAGGTCTCAGTCAGGGCCAGAAGGCTGAGACCTGAATGACTAGAAATAGATGTAATGAAATCAGCTTTGTTAACTGCGGACTGGCAATTCCAGAGACCAATAGGAAAAGAGAAGATATTACTAGAAGACATGGGAAGGGTACGCAGGTTGTTAGGATTGTGCCGCCTCCGGCGTGTGACATTGGATTTACGAATGTTAGTAATAGTAGGGATTATAAAACACATGGTGTAAGAGTTCACAAACAGAAAGATCAGTTGACAGTTGAGTAGAAAAGAGAGGAAATGACAATAAGATAAAACAGAGATAGAAATGAATACTCAAGTGCCTTGTCGGTGTCCTTGCTCGGTGGAGTCGCACGGGTAGAGTCGTTGGTTTTTACACTCTTCGGTCTTCACACGATAAGGGCTTCACACCACAGTTGCCGCGACCGCTGCCACGGTGCACTAACCTATTTATACGCACCAAATATCTCGTTGTTGAATACAGCAGGCCACGCCCTGCTCTGAGCCAAGCGAAACCCACGAGTCACGTGACACAAACAAAGTCCAAGTGGCCTCACGTTTACCAGAGTAAACACAGTAAACAAAACAAACTTTCCTAGCTAGCAACAAAGAACCGTGCTAAGATCTACTGAGAAAAGTCAACACTCACAGATTGATGTGCTCTCCTGCTGTTCGATTGCCTCTTCTAACAGACACAATCAGACTGGTAGCTTAAATACCTTTTTGGCTTTGACCACGCCCTGCTCTGAGCCAAGCGAAACCCACGAGTCACGTGACACAAACAAAGTCCGCGTGGCCTCGCGTTTACCAGAGTAAACGCAGTAAACAATACAAACTTTCCTAGCTAGCAACAAAGAACCGCGTTAAAATCTACTGAGAAAAGTAAACACTCACAGATTGATGTGCTCTCCTGCTGTTCGATTGCCTCTTCTGGATACGGCCTGGATACGGCAGGCTGCAGAAAAACCTTGGGATAAACAAAGACACTAAAATTAGCGTAGATGCCATTCTTCTTATGATTTAACGAGTACATCAGGATTTAAGGGAAGTGTTCCCAGTTCCGGCTGACCTAATCTATGCAGCCTAACATTGAGTTATAGAAGTCTATAATGCATTATGTGAATGCTAGGTCAAAGAGATGTGTCTTTAATCTAGCTTTGAACTGACAGAGTGTGTCTGCTTCCCGGACAATGGTAGGACGACTGTTCCAAAGTGTTGGTGCTAAGTAGGAAAAGGATCTACCGCCAGCAGTCGATTTTGATATTCTAGGTATTATTAACTGGCCGGAATTTTGAGATCGCAATTGACGCGAAGGACTATAATGCGTTAAGAGCTCGCTCAAGTACTGCGGAGCTAAACCATTTAGTGCTTTGTAAGTGATCAGCAATATTTCAAAATTTATACGATGTTTAATAGGCAGCCAATGCAGTGTTGACAGAACAGGGCTAATATGGTCATACTTCCTGGTTCTAGTAAGAACTCGAGCTGCTGCGTTTTGAACTAGCTGTAGTTTGTTTGTTAAACGTGCAGGGCAACCACCCAGTAGAGCATTACAATAATCTAGCCTTGAGGTCATGAACGCATTAACTAATTGTTCCGCATTTGTCAATGAGAGCATATGGCGTAATTTAGATATATTTTTAAGATGGAAAAATGCAGTTTTACAGATACTAGACACGTGACTTTCAAATGAAAGATTGGTATCAAAGAGCACACCCAGGTTCCTGACCGACGACGAAGACTTAACAGAGCAGCCATCAAGTGTTAGACAGTACTCTAGGTTATTACGTGTGGAAGTTTTTTGTCCAATAATTAGAATCTGTTTTTTCAGAATTTAGTAGTAGGAAATTACTAGTCATCCATTTTTTTATATCAGCTATGCATTCCGTTAATTTTGTGAATTGGTAGGTTTCGTTAGGTTTTGAAGAAATATACAGCTGAGTATCGTCGGCATAACAGTGAAAGCTAATTCCATGTTTCCTAATGATATCTCCTAATGGTAGCATGTACAGAGTGAACAGCAGCGGTCCTAGTACTGAGCCTTGTGGTACGCCATACTGAACTTGTGATTGATAAGACATCTCTTAATTTACTGCTACAAACTGATAACGGTCAGATAAGTATGATTGAAAGTTTAAATGAAGAATGTTGAAGATCATGCTTTTCCTTTAATGCATTCTTTCCTCAAAATATCGACCCTGGCAATATATTCCACCCGGAAGCCTCTGTACCTTAGTTCATTTATATTTTATGTAAGAATTAAGAAATGAAAAAAAGAAAAGAAAAAAAATTATGCTAAAACAAAAGAAACGTTTTTTTTTTTTAGAACTTCCATCTATGAAACACAATACAGCCTATAAATAATATAGGCTAGTTAAAGGTGCTGTATGGAGTTTTTCTACTAAAATGAATAATTTTTTTATTACCTGTGTCTGAAGGGGTTGTAATCTCACAATAAAATTATCCACTTGGCGGGTTTTGCTATTACCTCTGAAAGCAAGTATTCCTATTTCTATGTGATGCTCCGGGTCGGATTTGCCGCGAAATCCAGTGACGTGACTGAGACCTGCATGCGCGCTCCCGAGCGTCTCGCCTCTTGCCTCGTCTACTGACTTTGCACTCAACAGCGACGACACTGCAACTTTATGACATGGAGTCTGCTAATACTAGGAAACGACCAGCACAACACAGACTCCAACACAAACTCCACATAAAAATAAAAAACAAAAGAAAGCACGAGCACTCGCTTGTAAACGTATTGGTTGCAATCTGAAACATCACCGCTAGATGCCGCTGAAAACTCCACACAGCACCTTTAAATAAGCCTTTAAATAATACATTTTACTGCTTGTAACAGTATAATAATATTTTTAAACGTTAAATATTGAAGAACTTCACAAATTGTAACAGTGGGCCTATGTCACATGCTTGTATGTACAAAGGCTGCAACCTTTAAATAATAAACATTAAATAACTTTACTAATCAGGCATAGCTAAGAAGAACAACTAATAATTATATAGCAACAATATAAGTCAGATGCTGTAAAAAAAAACAGCGTATACTACTAACTATTAAAGGTTTAAGTCCACCTTGATTTTCTATTCTGATTTCAAATTCTTTGCCAGAAAAACTAGCATGTTGACTTTGTCCGGTTTAAGCGAAGACCTAATCGGGGTTACAATGTTTCCAGCAGTACTGAACACGCGTTCAGACGGCGTGCTTGTAGCGCAAATGCACAGATTTTTGTGGGTAGAGGGTACCCAGGAGAGGGTATTTTGCCTCATTGTTCCACCACCAAGCAAGTGGGTCATCGCTGGTATCGATTGTCTCTTCTTGCAAATAGCGCGTTAACTCCTCACCGGCACGCACTCTCTTTGGAAGAATTGTGACATTCGCTTTTCTTTTGCAGAGTAGCTGTGCGAGATTCATTTTCTTTAAAGCAGGGGCTGCGCTGCTTCCTTCCGCTGCATCCAGTTACACCTCAGTTTGAGTGTTTTCTGGTTGATCTTTAGTAATGTGCATTATTTCTTCGATGAGTTTGTCTCTAATATCTTCCTCTTCAAAATTATTCCTGTATCGAGGATCCAACGTAGTTGCTTTTGATAGCATTTTTTGCCCTTCTAAATCTTTGTATTTCTCCTCCAAGACAGTGATCATCTTTGCTTTGATGTTTTTTGTTAACTCGCTGTCTTCTGGCGAAGGGTCGAGGAGATCGTTGGTCAGCAGTCTCAGCACAGGTCTAACCGATGACGCAGTAACAACCTTCTCGTTCGATAAAACATCAGTAAATTCTGCAACTGGTTTAAGTGCTGCGTTTAACGACTCAAGCACTGCAATGTCCTGCCATGTCAGGTTCAGGTGTTGATGCTTTCGGTCATCCAGCGCTCTTTTAATTGCGTGGACTTGCTCCAATACTCTCTCTATCATTTTTTGTTTGCTTCCCCATTGTGTGGGACAATCCTGTTGGCATAGCGAAGGAAAAAGAGAATACAAAATTATTATATAAATTTGTTCATAGATGTTATGTCGGTAAATTTTCCTTACAGACAATCAACGCTTTTTAATCCTTAATGACAAAATCATAATGTTAAATTACGCTGGATACGTGTGTGAATGTGACCCCTTAGAATAGGCCATACCACAAGTGTTTTCTATATTTTGTCAGTGGTTTCATTTTACATTAATTATCATAAAACGAATAAAATAAATAGGCAGACAGAAAATACATTTGACTTAATAATTGACATATTAACAAAACCAAAGAAATTTTGTTTTTTTTTGTTTTCGTATAAACTATTTAAAATCTAAAATAATTTAAAATAAGAACAAAATCCATTATATTGTTATTTGTTATATATTATATAGCCTATATATATATTAGGGCAGTCGCTTTTGAGAAAAATCTAATTCGAACGGATATCAAATAACAGCCTATGTATTCGAATATATTCCAATATCTATTACCCCCAACCATTTTTCATTTAACCCCGACTCTTTGAATGCGCTGCGCAGAGATTCTGCTAAATTATCCGCTGTATGACTTTCTGATGTGAACGCAGTCTACAAGCACCTGCTCTTCAGCTCCCAATTTTTGTTGATGAAATATACAGTCAGACAGATAAACGGAGTCATATTAACGCTGGACCACGTCAGTCGTGGCAGAAAAGAAATCAAGGTCATGTAGTTCCGCAATGATTTTCTCTTTGCTTTCGTTGAATAGTTGAGGAATGACAGTGTTTGAAAAGTATTTTTTGCTCGGAAGTTCGTACTGTTTATCAAACGACTGAAGCATTTCTCGGAAAGTCTGTATGACCATAAATGACGGAGTATTTTAAGTCTATTCAGCTGCTATGTGGAAAAAAATCACGCAAATCATGCCAGCATGATTGCCGACCCCTGAGGGTTAATGTGACTAATTCTGGAATGATTAATTTGCATACTCTGTATTGTTCACAGACACATGAGCTCAAATTTGATGTTAAACCAGTTATTAATAAAAAATTACATACAGAATATAAAAATTTGACTCTTACCATGTCTTTCGTTTGCTTTTAATCTTGACTTTACAACGAGAGAGCCGCCATTTTTTCAAACTGAATTGGTCGTCAAATGCGGACCGCATTGATTCAATTACTTCAAGTTCCCGTATGTATAATTAACACTAAACAAGGATTTTAACACTGTAACACCTATAAGGACTTACAGCAAAAATTCAACACCACAGAAATTCCTGTGTGCAAGTCATGGTCTATGTTGTCTAAAGGTCTAATAGCAAGAAAAGAATGATGTAGATGTGACAAATGCCAAAAGCAGGTCCTTTAAAATTTAATAAGCAAATTGTCTGTGCTGTAAGGAGGCTTACATTCTGACTGAAATTCTTGACAAATTGAGAGGACACTTCTAATATTTAGGCATAAATGGCAGATTTGAAAGGTGTTTTAATATCTGTTGCTTTGTGCCGTTAAACTGAGGTTTTTGTCTCTTTTCACCTTAGACCTGATGCCACTGAAAGAGGAGAGTGAAGTACTGAAAGAAATGAAAGAGAAAGATCAGTGTGAGAAACATGATGCCATGACTGCCGGAAATTCCAAGCAGGCTGAAAATACTTCTACACAAAAAAGAGAGCCAAAGACTGTCCCTAACAGTTGTTTCACATGCTTTAGGTGTGATGAGAGTTTCAATCAACAGGAAGACCTTAAAGTCCACATGAGAATTCATAAAGGAGAGAAGCCTTATATCTGCAAATACTGTGGAAAAGTTTTCCCTAAAAACGCACCCCTTAAAAGCCACATGAGAGTTCATACTGGAGAGAAGCCTTTTACCTGCCAACAGTGTGGAAAAAGTTTTGCTCAAAAATCAACCCTTACCAGGCACATGAAAATTCATACTGAAGAGAAGCCTTACATCTGCAAACTGTGTGGAAAGAGCTTTAAGTGGAGCATAAGCCTTACCTATCATATAAACAGTCACACTGGAGTAAAGCCGTTCACATGTGATCAGTGTGGAAAAAGTTTCAGACGCAAGAAAAACCTTAGTTCCCACATGAGAGTTCACTCAAGAGAGGACCGTTTTATATGTCATGAGTGTGGAAGGAGTTTCTCAGACATAACACACCTTAACAAGCATGTAATAATTCACTCTAAAGAGAAGATTTTCAAATGCCAACATTGTGAAAAGAGATTTAGATTAAAAGTAGGCCTTAAGGTTCACATGAGAATTCACACTGGAGAGACGCCTTACACATGTCATCACTGTGGAAAGACTTTCAGATTTAACGAAAGTTTTAAGACTCACATGAGAATTCACACTGGAGAGAAGCCTTACAAATGCTCTCAGTGCGGAAAGAGTTTCACATATAAAGCAACCTTTAAAGCCCATATGAGAAGTCACACTGGAGAGAACCCATACACCTGCAAACTGTGTGGGAAGAGCTTCTCACTAAAAGGAAATCTTAAGACTCATATGAGAGTTCACACTGGAGAGAAACCATTCAAATGCGTTCAGTGTGGAAAATCTTTCACACGCAAAGAATCCCTTGATTACCACCTAAAGATTCATTCAAAAGAGAACTGTTTTAAATGTCATCAGTGTGGAAAGAGTTTCCCAGACAGAAAAAACCTTAAAAGGCATGCAATAATTCACACAGAAGAGCAGCCTTTCACTTGTCAGCAATGCGGAAAGAGTTGCAGATTTAAAGGCAACCTTAAGAGTCACATGAGAATTCACACTGGAGAGAAGCCTTTCATCTGCCCTCAGTGTGGAAAGAGTTTCACAATTAAAGGAAACCTTGAAGTTCACATGAGAGTTCACACTGGAGAGAAGCCTTTTAGCTGTCTTCAGTGCAAGAAGAGTTTCAAATATCAAAAAGATCTGAAACGTCATTCACTAATTCATTCTGGAAAGAAACTGATGTGTTCTGAGTGTGGCAAGAGGTTTAGAAAAAGGAGCAATTTAAAAAATCACCTGTGCATTCACTCTGAAGGAAGGTCATTTAATTGTGATCAGTGTAATAAAAGGTTTATTTTGCCATCACACTTACAGATACACCTAAAAAGCCATGCGCATGTGAGACCCCATTTGTGTTCCTTGTGTGGAAAGAGTTTTAAATGGCTCGGCAATTTAAAATGTCACCAGAAAATGCGTATCTGTGTGAGATCAAGGCTACGGTCACGACGCAGATGAATGTGCGGCAAATATGATTTTCTGAGGCTTTTAAAAAAATGTTTTGCTATAGCTTCCAATATTGAGTGATTGTGGAAGACTGACTCTAAATTCAATTGTTTGGATGCATCTCTCATGTATTTGATTCAGTTTAATACCTTGGAATGTCTTGCTGGGAAATGCCACAATGTAAATGAAAATGAAAACAAAAGGATAAACTTAGGGGAATTATGAATATTTTTATTTATTAAATTTTGAAAGAATGCACAGGTAAAGGTATGTTGTCAATCTGGTCTTGAATATGGCTGCTGTTTGCGGTACATCTGATTAAATCTGAGAGCTTATTCCAGCTTCGGGTGTTTCACTACTGATACTGTTACACTAATGATTCTAGGTATTTCTAGTTTTATTCAGTAAGTCAGTTAAGTCAGTGTATTTACACAATAGATGTTTTCAATGTAAGTTTAGGTGTCCTTTGAAAAAAGGACTGAAGATTTAATTCAGAACTACTACGCACACCAAAGCTCACATGAAAAAACATACCAGAAAATGTTTTAGATATAACTGTAAAAAGTGCTTTTGAACCTTTTTTTAATTTTTTTATTTACCATCTATGTACACGGTGCAGCATCATGAACGGTTAGGATAAATATTTACAATTGTTTAGCTTTTTTTTATATCAATTGTTTAGCTGTTTTTCTAATCTAGCCCTGCAGTTTGGCTGTGGCTCTCCACAACTGGATTTGAGGAATTTTCATGTAAATAAAAGGAGCTTTTTTGTACAAAAATATTTGACTTGTATTGTTGTTTGATTCTAATCAAGACGATGGGGCGTGTCTGCTGTGAAACTTCAATGTAAACGCCCACTGCTATGATTGGTTAAATGATGCAAATTATGGGTGTAACTTCCGTTAAGCTGTAACAATCAATTAAGACTCGCTCTATGAACGCAATACGTTTTATTTTAACTAGGTACAATGAGATGACATTATTCTACTCACCCTTAAACCATCAAACATTAAAATTACATTTAAAAGTGTAAAAGCATCAACAAGATACTTTCATCTGACCATGAATGTCAGTGTCTGTAACTTAAGGCAATAGAATCCAAATGCGAGTGAATGAAACAGTAAACAGTTAAGAAAACAGATAGAAGATGCAGGTCTAACTCGTCGGGACAAAGCTGGTAAGAAACTCTGTAACGCAATGGGCAGAGGCAAGGAAGAATCCAGTGGAAATACAGAGAACACGGGAAACACGAAAACAACACGAACCAGGAATGGTGGATCAGAGAAGCGCAGATCTCCCGAAGTGAATCCCAGGAAAGCCTCAATTGATCTGACACAGACGGGACAAAATCACAGACAATAAATAGGACGCTGCATGAGAAACAGCTGGCGCTGATCAGCTCATCAGCAGCGATAACAAGCCACGCCCACATTCACACTGATACACACACACACAGAGCGAGGGCGAGTCAGTGAACCCATGAACTATGACAGTGCCCCCCTCCTAGGAGCGCCTCCCAGGAGAACTTAGCCGTTTATTGTTTATTTATCATCAATAAGGAAGTGATCCAGGATGTCCCTAGCAGGGACCCAACTTCTATCCTCTGGACCGTAACCTTCCCAGTCCACCAAGTACTGAAAACCGCGTTCCCCCGTCTCGTGTCCAAAATTCGTCGAACCGAATAGGCTGGTTCCCCATCTACGAGACGTGGCGGGGAGGAACTGGGGCAGGCTGATTATTATGAGAATGAAACACAGGTATTAATTTGGAGACATGAAAGACGGAATTCATTCTCCTGTACGCAGGAGCGAGTTTGAGGCGGAAGGCCACTGGGCCAAGAATCTTAGTGACAGTGAACGGGCCGATAAATTTGGGAGCCAGTTTATTACTAACGGAATTGAGAGGAATGTTCTTAGAAGAAAGCCAAACTTTTTGACAAACGACGTATACGGGAGGCTTCTGCCGGTGGCGATCGGCCTGAGCCTTGTTGCGCGCTCCCATCTGGATGAGAGTCTCATGGGCTGTTCTCCACCTCTGGACGAAGGCGTGAGCAGAGGGAACCGCGACTTCGGATTCCAGACTAGGAAAAATAAGTGGCAAACGTGTTGAAATCTAGCGCAATATGGGGCCAGGGTTTTGAAGGGACAGACAGTGGTTGAAGCAGCCCATCTGGGGGTCGATTGGAAGTCTTACCATTGGCACAAACAGAGCAAGCCAAAACAAAATCCCGAATATCACAAGCCATAGAGGGCCACCGGAATCGTTTCTTGACCAAAAACCTGGTACGACTCCTGGATGACACACCACATTGGAACCATGACCCCACCGAATAACGTCAGACCGGACTCCCTCCGGCACGAATAACCGACCCGGTAGGCAATCGGGTGGAGGTGTTACCCCTTCTAAGGCTGTGCGGACCTTCGACTTGACCTCCCATGTGAGTGTAGAGAAAAGAAGTCTCTCAGGTAGAATGCACTTGGGAGTAGAAGAGCGTTCAGAGCGATCAAATATACGAGAACAACGCGTCGGGTTTGATGTTCTTGGAAACTGGACGGTACGAAAGCGAAAAAGTCAAAACGACGAAAAAAAAGTGCCCACCGAGCCTGACTAGAGTTCAGACGTTTGGTGGACCTGATGTATTCGAGGTTGGACAGGCCGAAAAGCATAACCAAATATTCAAAGTGCCCCCTGGGGGTATTAAACACCGTTTTCCCCCTCATCCCCCTCCCTTATGCAGACCAAATGGTAAGCGTTGCATAGGTCCAGTTTCATGAAAAGAGATGCTCCCTGCAACCGCTTGAAGGCAGAAGACATCAACGGCAAAGGATAAGTATTCTTTACCGTGATGATGTTCAGCCCTGGGTAGTCAATACACGGTCGCAGAGAACCATCCTTCTTCCCCACGAAAAAGAACCCCGAAGCACGAATGATCCCGGCCACCAGAGTCAGAATCAGAAATATATTTCTCCATGACCTCCCTTTCTGGAACAGAAAGCGAATATAATTTGCCCTTAGGCGGGGACGCATATGGCAGTAAATCTATAGAACAGTCATAGGGATGATGCAGAGGAAGAGAAGCAGCCCGGGACTTACTGAACACTTCCTTCAGGTCGAGATACTCCTGCGGCACGTTTGATCGTTTGATAGGTTCACTGGCTCCTCCTGCAACACAGAACAAGAGACAGACGGACAAGCAGACACGAGGCATAACAATAATTACTCCATGCCGAAACAGAGCTCTGACCCCATTCAATCTTGGGCTTATGCTTAACCAGCCACGGATGCCCCAATACAATGGGCACAAATGGTGACTTGGTGATGAGAAAGGTAGTTCTCTCAGTATGATTCCCCAAGGTTATGAGGGTGAGAAGACGGGTAGACTCTGTGATGCCCGAGAGTTCCTGTTCGTTCAGGGCGTTAACTGAAATTCTGTGCTCAAGGGATGTGATGGGAACTTAAAGATGCAGAGCCAAGGAGTAGTCCATGAGATTTTCCTCCGCTCCAGAGTCCACCAATGCCTGACAGGTGTGAGACTGGTCTGCCCATTGCAGACTTACCGGGAGGAGAGTCGCTGATGAGGATTTAGCCACGGATAACCCACCCGAGAGTAACCTCTTTCCAACTGTCGGTGCTTGGTCTTTTACTAGACAATTAGTTAACCCTTTCGCACGTACGATCACACCGGTGTGATCAGTCTTGGCTGGTCCCTGGAGCGTACGATCACACCGGTGTGATTAGAATGGTCAGCGCATCACGTGATCAACTGCTAAATTCAAATGTGCTTTCGCGCGTTGGCTGGCGCTGAGCCAGAGACGGACGTGCTCAGTGCTTGTCATATATCACAACTTTTCAGTGTTTTCAACCACATAATGTTTATTTTAGGTTTCAGGCATTTAAAATCACATAAGTACTAGCAAACCAATGAATTTGAGTTTGTAAAATATACACAGATGTCTATGGAAGCGGCAATAATAATTATTTCCATTATAATAAGACGACACGTTTTATTCATATCAGATACACAATGTGTAAGTAGCTTTACATTACCCTATTCTTCTCCCAGTTAACCTGCCACTTACTTTCATGTATTTCGTGAGAAGTGGATGAATTGACGTGTTGTAAATTCAACAGACCTGTGGCACAAACTAACATGGCGCCGCCCATCGCACATACAGCTCAACTAACGCGATCGTTATAAAAGTGTTACAACAACCAAACACATCCACATGCACATATTTGACAATCGGAATATCTGTGTTTCATGCTATATCTAACATATTTTTAAATATTTTGAATCAAAAAGAGAAAATGACATAAAAGCAGATCATCATTCATTCAGCGCTGTGTTGTGTTTGCGCTGTGTCACATGACAAGCAATGACGCGTCACCATGGAAACGATAAAGTGACAGGTTCTAAATAACGGTCACCTTGAAAAACTCACGCTGGGGGGTCAGTTAGAATATTTTAAACTTACGTGTGAAAGGGTTAATAAGTGTCCAGCCGTGCTGCAATAGAGACAACGTGCTCTCGCTTTCTGATGTTCTTTCTCCTCCTGGGAAAGCCGAGTTCGACCAACCTGCATGGGTTCTTGATCGATCGGCTGGCTGACCGTGTTCCCACTCCTGAAACTGGAATTCTCTGGAAATTCTGGAACCAGAGCCTGGTGTGAACGACTCTCCCGTTGCTGAAGACGCGCATCCACACGGAGAGACAGTTCAATAAGTCCATCAAGACTCTTAGGTAGCTCCAATGTGTAGATCTCTCTTTGAACACGGTCAGCCAACCCATGCAGGAACATTCCCACTGCGCCTCCTCGTTCCATTTGCACTCGGCCGCCAGAGTCCGGAATTCAATGGAATAGTCGGGACGGGTCTGTTGTCCTGACGAAGGTCAGCGAGTTTGCGGACCACCCCGCTACCGCACGACCGAACACCGGTCTCATCTCCTCCTCGAATGCATGGAATGAGGAACAGCAGGGATGTTGGTTCTCCCATTCTGCTGTTCCCCACAGAGTGTCCGAAAAGCAGGGTCATTACCAACGCCACTTTAGACTGCTCCGAAGCGAAGGTCAAGGGCTGGAGAGAGAAGATTGAACACTTAGTCAAAAATGTTCTACAGAGGTTCGGTTTACCGTAATATCTCTCTGGTGTGGGAATGCGCGGCTCATGCTGGTTGACGATGTTTGGTGGATCGTGGGGAACGGGCAGCGGGGGTGGCGCAGTGCGCAATCTCAGTTGTAGCTGGGTGGTGAGCTCGGACACCTGCGTTACCAGAGCCTGTACTGCCCAACCTGTAGCGACTATCTGTTACTCCTGCTGATCCATTCGGACACTGTTGTTAGAGAGAAACTCTTGTAGATCGGATGAACTCGCTGAATCCATCATTGGTCAAATCGTTCTGTCAGTGTCTGTAACGTACGAAGGCAATATGATCCAAATGCAAGTGAATGAAAGTTTATTGTAAACAGTTAAGAAAACAGATAGAAGATGCAGGTCTGACTTGTCGGGACAAAGCTGGTAAGAAGAAGGTTTAGCGAAAAGAGGAGGCGTGTTCCGGCGCAAACGCTCCCTGGTGCTATTCTCGAGTTTAAAAAAACAATTCCGCCACTGACCAGGAAAAACTTAGTTTTTAGACAGTGGCGCAATAGTCATATGCTATTTTAAGGGCGCATGCTTGGCCATATATGTAGTGTGTGAACAACGCGCATACACTTTGCTTCTCTAATCTAAACGGACGCAGCAGTTTTCATTTTTGCAAATCATACATTATTACAAGGAAAAATATTAACACACGAGGGAAATCATTGTTGTGTCCATGAAAATGTGAAAAAATAGGCATAAATCTAGCTTACACATTTACCCAAATTATTATACGCCTGTTTAACCGAAGCTTATTTGGGTGGGTTTCTCCCATCCCCATACATTGTCACTTCTCTGTCTTTTACGGCCCTGACGAGAACGTCGGTCTCCTCGGCTGTGAACCGCTCCTGGCGTGCGCCTGGCAAATTCGCCGTTATAATAGCAATCCGCCATGGAACAAGCGCGTCTGCTCTTAAAGGGAATGTGAGAGGACGCTTTGATTGGTTTATTTCACGTTACGCCCAAACCACACCTATGAATAATGAAGCTACTTCAGACCAACCCATTTTAGATTTGCGGGAACCGCTCACAAAGTTACTTGCGTTTCGCGTTTGATACTTGCGTTTCAGATCGTTAAAATAGGGCCCACACAGAGCGAGGGTGAGTCAGTGAACCCATGAACCGTGACAATGAATAACCAAAAAATTGTGTTTCTTTCCACAGCAATAACGGACGGGTTAAATATCACTTCACTAAAACAGTATATATCTGTATCATATAACATACGTTGCCTTAATCAAAAATGTTCATTAACTTCAGCATTGTGTGATACTATTTCTAAGTGATTTCTGCCTTTTTGACAGATAATAAATTGTATTAACTGTGAAAACAAAACCTGGTAAGAGACGTTGAAGATTTGAGGAGGAAAACGAGAGATGCTTCATGCATTCCAGTGAATTATTAATATGCCAATATATCGTATCGGATATATCATAAATTAAATCGGGAGAACAGACCACAAATGTGCAGCATATGTTGTCCTTTTTCATACTGCAAAGGGAAAACATAAAATTTTTGCCTTACGTATTTTATCTTGCCTGAAAATATATCTAGCTTGCCATAGATATTATTGATGTTACATGTCACGTTAAAATACAAAGTGTTACGTTATTCTAATAAAGTCAGAAAATAAAACATGAAGGAAAATTGACAGCTCATTCAATTAAACTGACGGATAAGCTTTATTTGTAGGGCAATAATGATTTGAAATAATTTGTTTCAGTGTTTTTGAATAGAATTTCCCCAAGCCAAACTCTAAAATGTAGTTATTTATAATATGAACTCCTTAACAGTGAATTTAACGCTTCTTAGAGTTAACATTTATTTAACACAATATAATGTTTTATGTGAAATTTATACACTGAACAGCATACTCTCAACAACTTGCTTTTATCTGAGCAAATTCATACATTAGGTTAAGAAATTCCATGTATGGACACACATTAAAATAATTGCTGTCATAAAATACTGTAAAATCTAACAGTAAAACATTACATTTATGCAGCTAACAGAGTGGCAACTACGTAGTGCAGTAGGATTGTGTAACCTGAGGTAGAGACTTATACATCAGATGAAGTAACAAGGAACAACTTTACAGTGAATTCATTTAAATAAGAAATCAGATAATACAACATAAAATTGTGAATCACACCTGTATGACATTTGGGCATCAAAAGATTTTAAATGCCTTAATCTTTCCCTTTCTATAACCAGTATCTTACTTGGTATGGTTTCACTCACTTGTAAAGCATGGAAGTGATCATGGAAACATGTTTCATGCTCAATAAAAAAAACACACACACACAAAAAAACTTTGAGATGATTGAGGTTATGCTGAAAAGTGGCAGGTTTTCATCAGAACCTGTGCAAACAAAGAGTCCAACACAATACTCAACAACGTTTTACCCACTTTGTGAGATTTACAGTGGCTTGTGAACCAACATAGAGATATGCAGTTAAATATTAAAATATCTGAATAATCTGAAAAGTGTCTCAGGTGAACAAATTTTGACTGGACCAGACTCAACTGCTTTTAAAGACAAGCATTCCCAATGATAAGCTACTGCAAACTGGTGTTTATTTGCAAGCGATAGTTAAATTCTTGAAGTTCTTCACAGAATCTCAAAAAAATGTGTGCTTCGCTTCAAATCTCATGGTCCAGATATGAATGAGTGGTCCAATCTTTCTAATGCACCTAGGGTAGTGGACCATGAAATTATGTTTTGGAAGCAAGTTTTTTGATGGGTAGGCCTACAGTTCTTTGAAGAGTTTATGATGTTCAACAATAAGGTGCATACACTGTCATCCCCTCAGTGATTGAGTAAGAGAACACAATGTTTATGATGTTCAACAACAAGAGTAACAGGTGCCAGTGCAAATCATTCTCTGGTCCCAGGTCACCAAATATCAAAAGGTATGTTTGTGCTAAACAGTGTTGTTGTGATGCATTTAAGCCTATTCCATTTCCTCCACAGTCAAGGTTAATATTTGTTGGCTTGTTTTTAGTTTCCAAATAACCATAATTAAAAGCATACGTCCCGTTTAAAAAGCTTTCTTTAGAAATGAAATGTTTAATTAGAGATTCAAAAAGTAGTTTGATCTCATATTGACCTACCCCTTCCAAAATATCATGCATGATGTCAACAGTTTCTATTATGTTCAAGTCCCTTATTAAGGGTTTCAGTGTTTCATCAATCCTATATTTCTTAACATCCTGTGCATGAAACAAAGATATCAAATGGATGTTCATGAGGGCAGAATTCACCTTTGGAGCCAGATTTCTGAGAATAAAGTAAAGACAACCAACTTTATTTTGGACCCAAGAGGATTTTCACATTCAAACTCATGGTAGAAATGAATTTGGAGAGCAAACTTAGTCGATAATAAAGGATGATTTTTAAAATAGCTACCAACACATAAATCTTCATATATATCAGACTGAGTACATGTTTGCATCATCTCACAAATGTTTTCATTTCTGAAAATGAACTGGAGTGTTTTCAAAATTGGAATATATATGAACTTATCATATATTGTTCAACTTGTTCATATGTTCCAGTTTAGTTATTTCTTCTGGTATCAATCCTAACACCAAGGCGCAGTTCAACTGTCTCTACTACTCCCCATATGTCTCTGAAATACTTCTAAATAAATGATTGAAATAAATTATTGTTCAATTGGCCGAAAGGGCTGTCCAAACTTTTAAATAACTCTTCTATGGCTGGTCTGGATGGATTGTCACCTGGGAATAAGTTTAAAACATGGTCTTTAATATTATACAGATGCAGATCTTCTACAAATTCCTCCAAATTCTCAATTATGGAAAGAACAGTATTTGGTACACCACTCCCCAAAAGCTTGGCAACAATGGATGCACACATATCTTTCCGATGAGTGGATACTGAAGGATACTGCTTCAACATTTTGGCACTGAGATGAAGTAGAGGATATTTCATCATTTAAGGAATGTGAATTGTGTTCCCTTTCGAGAACGGTCACTTCGTATTGCGTAGCTATACACAGTGGGGGAAACTCCTTTCCTCAGATTATTGAAGCTTTTATGTAAAACGCATTGCAGCTGCACATCGAGCGCAGAGAGTGACTGGCTCACTCATTGGCTGTGCTGCAGCAACTGCACATCCAATGGCGAAGGCGTGTGTTGGCGCGCTGTTAGCTGATTGGCGCAAATGTCAGAGCCCGCCAAATGGGCGTGGCAGAGCCTATAAATAAGCCTGAATTCGCCATCATAGCAGATTTACTCAACTTTAGTGACAACTTACGTCTCTGTGTCCTCCGGAAACTTTGAAGCTATCGCCTTTGAAATGAGCCTTATTCTGCTAGAACAAGCCTTCTCACAGCGGACTGCGCCTTTTCAACCTTCGAAGCCGCTTTCTCCTGTCGCCGTTCTCCAGTGCCCATCCGGCGATCTACACATATCCTTTCTGTCTATACTGTTACGATATACAGTCTGAAAGAGCTGAACAAGCGTTGTTGCAAATGCCTTGTTCATAATGCGCCATGTGCGGATCCCATCTGCACGAGGGCGATGGGGATTCGGAGTGCTTTTCATGCCTGGGCCCTTCCCATGCTGAAAACGCGATTTCTGCTGGCGGCCTGTTTCGGTGCTGCGGACGCGGCTAGCTCTCTCGAAAGATGGTGATGCCGCACCTCCCGCTCTTCCGTTTCCCGCGCTGCTTCTTCCGGGGAAGAAGAAGCGTCTCAGCCAGCGGCAGCCCGAGGGTATGGAAGTGAGCGAGCCCACGCCGGCCACGACATCAGACATCACGAAATTGACAAAAGGGTTTTTCGGAAAGGTTCACCGAAGCACAGAAATCGCCTCAGGCTATGAGACACTTTTCGCATCGAGTAGGCCAAAAGCCTGCTCAGCCATCGAAGCCTGCCCTGCAGCTGATAGCCACCGTGACTCGCGGCCAGCTAAGCGCTACCCACCACCTAAGACGCATACTTTCACATCTATATAGCCCCCCATCACAGGCCATTCTTGAGATACGCCTTCCAGGGGCAGGCTTATCAATACACAGTTCTGCCATTCGGTCTGTCCCTAGTGCCCCGTACATTTACGAAGTGCATGGACGCGGAGCTCTCTCCCCTGAGATATAAGGGAGTGCGCGTGCTGAATTATCTCGACGACTGGCTTGTGTTGGCACAGTGGAGGACCGAACTTTCAAAACACAGAGATTTGATCCTCGGCCATTTGGAATGCCTGGGGCTCAAAATCAATTGATCCAAGAGCAAACTAACCCACCAGTCATAGTGTGATCTTTCTGGGCTCAGTTATCGACTCTACAACTATGAGAGCTCGGCTCACACCAGAGCGCATGCTCTCTGTACAACAGCTGACAGCCTAATTCAAAGCAGGCGCATGCGGACTCCTGTGGAAGTTTCAGAAACTTGTCGGTCTCATGGCAGCCGCATCATCAGTACTCCGTATGGGATTACTGTGTATGTGTCCGCTTCAGCCCATGCATGACGGTTAGGGAGCCAGCGCATTACAGTAAATCGCGGCTGTCTATGGACACTGATTCCATGGCGGACTCAGGTACATTTACATTTATTCATTTAGCTGAGGCTTTTATCCAAAGCGACTTACAAATGAGAGCAATAGAAGCAATTAAACTAACAGTAGGACAACAGTATGTAAGTGCTATGACCCTTCGCAGTAAATCTAACGCAGGTTTTTTTATTTTTTATTTATAAAGATAGAATAGAGGAGAAAGAGTTAGTGTTACTGGATCAAGTGCTGTCGAAAAAGATAGGTCTTCAGCAGTTTTTTAAAAATGGCTACAGACTCAGCAGCTCTGATTGAGTTGGGCAGACCATTCCACCAGCAGGGAGCAGTCATGGTAAAGGTACGAGAAAGAGATTTTGTGCCTCTTTGTGATGGCACCACAAGACGCCGTTCGCTTGCAAAGCGCAAGTTTCTGGATGGCACATAAGTTTGAAGTAATGAGTTTAGGTACAGGGAGCAGTACCAGTGGTTGTTCTGTAGGCAAACGTCAATGACTTGAATTTGATGCGAGCGGCAACTGGCAACCAGTGCAATTCTTTGAGGAGGGGAGTGACGTGTGCTCTCTTCGGCTCGTTGAAGACCACTCTAGCTGCAGCATTCTGGATCAGTTGCAGAGGTTTGACAGTGCAAACTGGGAGACCGGCCAGGAGAGCATTACAACAATATAGTCTGGATTGAACAAGCGCCTGAACAAGGAGTTGTGTAGCATGCTTTGATAGGAAGGACTTGATCTTTCGGATGTTGTACAAGGCAAATCTGCATGACCGGGCAGTGCTAGCAATGTGGTCTGTGAAGTTCAATTGATCATCAATTAAAACTCCAAGGTTCCTGGCTGATCTTGATGGAGTTATGGATGACGAACCTAGCTGAATGGTGAAGTTGTGATGAATTGCTGGGTTAGCCGGGATTACAAGTAGCTCTGTCTTCGCAAGGTTTAGTTGAAGGTGGTGGTCCTTCATCCAGCCGGAAATGTCTGTCAGGCATGCTGAGATGTGAGCGGCTACTGTTGGATCATCAGGCTGGAATGAGAGGTAGAGTTGTGTGTCATCAGCATAGCAGTGATAGGAGAAGCCATGTTTCAGAATCACAGATCCTAGTGATGTCATGTAGATGGAGAAGAGAAGTGGTCTCAGGTCTGGCAACCTGTACTCAATGGCGAGAGACCTCCTTCTTTGGGCTCAAGCCAACCTGAGCTCTCTGAGAGCAGCACATATCCCGGGCATTCCGAATTTGTGTGCGGATATGCTTTCTCGAGACAACACTACCCTAGGCGAGTTGTCTATATACCCTCAGACGGTTTGTCTGATATCAAGTGTGTTCGGCGAGGCCGAAGTCGACCTTTTTGCCTTGAAAGACAACACTCACTGCATAGTATTCACTGCATAGTATGCCCAGCAGAAAACCAGACCGTGGTTCCCAGAACTGGTTCAGATGGAGGACAAAGTCCCATGGCTTGTCCCACTGAGGAAAGATCTCCTCACACAGGCGAAAGGGACGATCTGGCACCCTCGTCCCAACTTATGGGCTCTTCATGTGTGGCCCCTCAACAGGTACCCGGGGACCTTCCAGAGAAGGTCCTGAACACAATTTCTGAGGCTAGAGCCCCGTCTACCAGGCGTCTCTATGCTCTGAAGTGGTCAGTGTTCTCCGGCTGGTGCTCGGATAGACACTTTGAACCCAAGTCATGCGAGGTATCAGTGATACTCTACTTCCTACTGGAGCTCTTGGATGTGGGCCGTTCCCCGTCTACGCTCAAAGTGTACGTGGCAGCCATAGCACCTTATCATGCTCCGGTGGATGGCCAATCACTTGTAAAGAACGACTTGGTCGTACGGTTCCTAGTCAAGTCAAGTCGTCATCATTTATATAGCGCTTTTAACAATGTAGATTGTTTCAAAGCGGCGTTACAGTGATAAATGGATAATTTAAGGTAACATAGATTGTTTTGGCTTTATAACGGTTCTTGAATAAAGATATTTTCGAGCTAAAGTTCCGTTGCAACGATCATTAGTTATTAAATTAGAGGCCGCTAAGACGACATCGTTCTCTCTACACAGACTTTAAACACATAAAAACCGAGCACACAACTGATGCTGACGCGTGCGGTAAATGACTTCCGCAAGAGGATAACAGATCTACACGCGAGGAAACGGGAACTCGCAAGCTCATTCAAACCCCCCACGCACGCATTATCATTCCCCAAGCTCTCGCGCACACATGATCATTCCCCATGCTCTCGCGCCTGATCTTCTCTCGCCTGCTGTTTTTGCTCGATCGAACACTTTTATTTGTGGCAGTCGAGGAGCGGGACTTACTGTTTTAATAACCTCAAATGTCATTGGTTACTTCCCCTTTTCCGGAATTCAGTTGTGATTAGACCATAGACAGAATATAAAAGGATTAGAGACCTGTCCAATGACCCGTAATTCACATGACTTGAGACATCAGTTAATTTGTTTTATTTATTGTGGTTTATTAATGTGTACTGTATCTTAACTCGAGAAGTCAGAAACCATTTTACATTTAATAGAAAAAATAATGAACCACTCAAAATGTATATAAAAGTAATACACAGGATAATAACAAAGTGACGATACTTACAAAATTAAACATCTCGAGACAAGAGGTTGGTCAAGCAGAGGAAAGCAGCACAGCACTGACTGATTTTGTTCAGTGCTTATGTAATTAATTGCACAGACCAAGTCAAACAAAAAACTGAGAAAATTTAAATAATTGTAGGCAAGGCAAGGCAAGTTTATTTATATAGCACATTTCATACACAGTGGTAATTCAAAGTGCTTTACATAGAAGAAATTAAAATAATCAAAAGAAATAAGAATAATTAAAACAGTTTAGAAAATAAAATAAAATACAGTGAAAACAGTCGGACGAACAGTGGCACAGTGCTCATTCAGTAAATGCAAAGCTAAACAGATGTGTTTTGAGTCTGGATTTTGTAGTGGTGTTTTTAATCTTTTATAATCTATTTTTTTAATTATCTTGTTTTCTCAATGATAAAATTGAATGACATGTGTTCTGTATTTTGAGCTTTATGTTGTAACGCTGATACAGCTGTGTGTGATACAGAGGTGAGAAGATCCTCAGGCTAGGGAGGGGTTGAGGCAACCATGGGGGTTCCTCAGTTCCTGCCCTCTGGGGTGGGTGTTTAGAGAATGCTTTGATAAGAACATTATAAAACTACCAGCCAAGCACCTATCTGTGTCTCACTCTGCCCTGCAAACTGGTCTGTAAAGGCTGGGGGTTTCACCCCAGCCTGCAGCTGGCCTGTGTGGCTAGAATGGGAACTATTCTTGCAAGAATATATGTATCTTTTTCTTTTAAATACAATTTGGATCTTGACGTCTCTTTTGCCGTGATGCTGTGTTTGTTAAATATTGTTTTTGACACAACAATTTGAATGTGGCTACTGTAAGAAATTATAGTCTGCCCCAATCCAACTTCCAGTCCAATATATATATTTATATCAAAATGTTCCTTCACTTAAAAGAGTTTAATTATCATATAGAGACAACTACATTCAATCTCAGTAATATGTAAATATCACAGAGGGCAACCAACCACCATTTTGATTACAGAGACTTCAAATAGCTTCTTGACACCTTAAACATTTGACCGTTCTGTTTCAACAGAAGATCAAAGATGTGATCACTTCAGATAGATTGTATCACCTAAACCTTTTACTGTTCTGATTTCATTTACATTAAGAGTTGACCATTTGGGTTGATTACATCCTGAACAAATGTTAATCAATTTTAGAATGGGAATGGGTATATTAACATACAGACCACAGCTGTTACAATGAGAGCAACTTCATTTACATTAACAGGATAAAAGGTTTGAGATTTGGATGTTCTGGGTTCATTCTGACGCCGGTGAACCCAAGGTGCTTTTGTGTACCTTGCCACTACTTTGCTGTAATAAATTTCATTTTTAGAGATCTTCAACGTCCACATCATTTTTTCTTACACTACAGTAGGAGCACACCTGATCTCTTCTGGAAGTTGGTTCCAGCAGCGGCTGGCATAACAGCTAAAAGCGGACTTGCCCTACTTTGAGTGAACCCTTGGTATTTCTAGTTGATGTGATCCTAATGATCTGAGTGATCTGTTGGGTTTATATTCAGTGAGCATATCTGCAATGTATTGAGGTCCTAGGCCATTAAATGATTTATATACCAGTAATAATACTTTAAAATCAATCCTAAATGTGACTGGGAGCCAGTGTAAAGACCTGAGGACTGGTGTGATGTGTTCATATTTTCTGCTCAGAAACCTGGCGGCAGCGTTCTGTACGAGCTGCAACTGTCTCATGGTCTTTTTGGGAAGGCCAGTGAGGAGTCCATTACAGTAATCCACCCTGCTGGTGATGAAAGCGTGCACAAGTTTTTCTAAGTCTTGACTGGAAACAAAGCATCTAATTCTTGCAATATTTTTCAGATGATAGTATGCTGATTTAGTTATTGCTTTGACATGACTACTGAAGCTAAGGTCTGACTCTAGAGACACACCAAGATTCCTGACTTGATTTTTAGTTGTTTGACCTCTAGAGTGAAGGTATGCTTTCACCTTGAGAACTTCATCTTTGTTTCCAAACGCAATGACTTCAGTTTTGTCTTTGTTTAACTGAAGAAAGTTTTGGCACATCCAACTGTTTACTTCATCAATGCATTGGAACAGGGAGTCAATGGGGCTGTAATCGTTAGGCGATAGGGCTAAGTAGATCTGTGTGTCGTGTGCATAGCTGTGGTAAGAGATTTGGTTCTTTCTCATTATTTGGCTCATTGGAAGCATGTACAGGTTGAATAGGAGTGGCGCAAGAATTGAGCCTTAAGGAACTCCGCATGTCATGGATGTCCACTCAGACTTATGGTCTCCTATACTCACATAATAACCTCTCGCTTCTAAGTATGACCTGAAGCATTTTAGGACTATCCCAGAAAGCCCCACCCAGTTTTCCAGCCTGTCAAGAAGTATGTTGTGATCAACAGTGTCAAATGCAGCACTGAGGTCGAGCAGTACCAACACTGATAATTTGCCTGTATCAGTATTTAAGCGAATATCGTTAATTATCTTTATGAGCGCTGTCTCTGTGCTGTGATCCGATCGGAAACCAGATTAAAAATTGTCAAAGTATCCATTCGAGCTTAAGAATTTGTTCAGCTGATTGAAAACAACTTTTTCAATGATCTTGCCAATGAAAGGAAGATTTGAGATCGGTCTATAATTGCTTAATATAGTCTTATCCAGATTGCTCTTTTTCAGGAGGGGTTTGACAACTGCAGTTTTCAGGGAGTTTGGAAAACTACCAGAGAGAAGTGAGGCATTTACCACTTCTAGGAGATCTGCTTCTAAGCTGTTTAACACACTTTTGAAGAAAGATGTGGGAAGAGCGTCAAGGGTGCAGGTTGATGTTTTAAGGTGCTGTACGGTTTCTTCCAAAATTGTGCCATCAATTTCTTTGAATCAGACATAGTAACTACTTTCTCAGGTTGTGGTCTGATCTGTCTGACCCCAGTGCAACTCAGGGATGTGCTGATCACCTTTCTGATATTATTGATTTTCTCAGAGAAGAAAGAAGCGAACTCACTGCACTTGCTGTCTGAGAGCATTTCACTGGGAATCTGGATCGGGGGGTTTGTCAGTCTCTCTACAGTAGCAAAAAGAGGGCGTGTGTTGTTTAAGTTGATGTTTATAATATTTGAGAAGAAAGTCTGTCTAGATTTGCCTAATTCCATATTGAAAGCATGGATGGTGTCTTTGTAGATGTTATAATGGACTACAAGTTTTGTCTTCCGCCACATGCGCTCTGCTTTTCTGCATTGTCTTTTCATATTTTGCACTGCTGTTGAGTTTCTCCAAGGTGCCTTTTGTCTACCACTCTTCCTGACTTTCACAGGAGCAATATCATCAATTACACTTTTAACTTTTAAGTTAAAAGAATCAAGGAGAAAATCAACGTTGGTGTTGAAGATTTAGCCTTCATAAATAGTACACTAGTGTTCTCATTTAATCATCTCTTCTTGACAGACACAGATCTAGCTTCAGATCTAGCTTGTATTCCTTTGTTTCCCCTGCTGAGGAAAAAATCCAAGTAATCGCCCCGGCGTCTCGCGTGCGCGCACAATATGTCAGATCTAGCACTGCTAATTTGACATCGGCAGCCTGTTCATTATCAAAATAAAATACAGTCAACCGAGCTTATAAAAAGTTCTGCTTAATTTAATTATCTGTTGTACACTATAAAGGCAGACTAACAGCTCGTCACTGTCAAAATGTTTGAGTCTGAGATTAATTCAAAGTAGGCAGGCTTATATGTTCACATAAGCTGCAAGCCGAGCGCGAATTCCCGCACAACGCTTCAGTTAACGGTCATAAAGTGCGAGATAAGATGTAGGCCTAAATAGCTAAACTATTGTAAACGAACGACAGAAACAATAGGTTTGCAAAGTACCAACCAAAGCTCAGCTTTGGGAAAGGAAATAGCTACAGGTCAAGAGAAGCATACTGTGCCCAGGATGAGATTAACCAACCTGATCTGGATTAACATTATGGATTGCTATTTAACACAGATATACTGTATGTTTTTTCGCTATACAGTGGATATAAACTCAATGTAACAACACAAGCACCTATTAAACATATTTGCATTATTATTGTATAAATATAAGCTATATTTGTGTACCTCGAATGTGTTCAAATATTGGAATTTAACATCTATGCAAAATAATCCTTGATTCATTTCTCATTTAAAGCCATTGCTGTTTGAAATATGTGATTATGTTTTGATGTACATGTGAACAATAATCATATACATTTTGAATTTCCATTTTGTATGTGGATCATTCATTGTCAAATTAGTTAGACAGTATGCATCAGGTATTGAGACTATGAATGTACATGAGCTATACAAATACACCAATTATAGCACTACAGGAAATGGGGGAAATGTCATTAGAAATGAGAAGGATAAAGTTATCACTGAATTACTGAGCTAATTTACAAGGCAATAATCAAAAGCATCCAACACAAAACACTTTAAAGCCGTGTTGGGAAAAAGAGAGGAGGAAAACAAAAAGCTTTGGATGGACAGTAATACAGAAAGCAACATAACTTAAAGTTAATCAGTTAAAAGTTAGTCCAACTACCAGTAATATAACATTGGTTACTTTCAGACGCAACAGTAGATTTTACATTGTTAGAAAAGAAAAACAAGGATAAGGAATGTGATTCATGTAATGTGCATAAATATATTAATGAGTACCACAGCTA